>JAPTMU010000612.1:0-25000 GCA_028583405.1 Pogonophryne albipinna
ACTTTAAAATGAAAACATCTATATTGATTCTGACTTGTTCTACTCCCAACTCACAGGTTTATCATTGCTTTGAGAAACAAGATTATTAATCTTCCCCTTTTAGAAGGGAAGATAAAGTCAATTGTTCTGGGAATGTCATTTTCGAGCCTGAGGCCTGAAAAACAGGCTCAAGGCTCAACAGGTTAAAAGCAGAAGTAGCAAAAAAATAAAATGAGTCTGCTGACACATTTTATGTCGTAGAATCTTTAGCTTGTGTTAACCACGTTATTTCAGATTTCTAACCAAAAACACATTCAGAACACCATTGACTTCAAGATGAGGGAAGTGCTTTAATGCTAACTCATTTATAGGTTTAGAGACGCATTTCTGCCCCAATACGAAATAATGATGTCTGCCTGGTTTGAATCAAGCGTTATTGCTGTGTTATGATTTATTGAGTGTTAAAATGCTTATTAACCCTCCTATTGTGTTCGTTTCCCCCTTACTTTGGTGTCCGCGGTCAAATTTGACCGGTCCTGTTTTAACTGCTATTACATGAACACAAAAACTATCATCACCACATTTCATTTAACACCCTTTCAAACTGTAAATATTGTATCAGACGACTGGTATACATGAAAAACTGCAGTACATATACAAAGAATAGACACTGAACACGTATTGCGTGTGCCAGGTGTGAGATCCATGTGGGGGGATGGGCACATAAGAGCGGGAAATGTGTCACGTGTGTGTGTGTGTGTGTGTGTGTGTGTGTGTGTGTGTGTGTGTGTGTGTGTGTGTGTGTGTGTGTGTGTGTGTGTGTGTGTGTGTGTGTGTGTGTGTGTGTGTGAGTGAGTGTGTTTGAGTGCCAGGTGTGATCCATGTGGGGGGATGGGCACATAAGAGTGGGAAATGTGTCACGTGTGTGTGTGTGTGTGTGTGTGTGTGTGTGTGTGTGTGTGTGTGTGTGTGTGTGTGTGTGTGTGTGTGTGTGTGTGTGTGTGTGTGTGTGTGTGTGTGTGTGTGTGTGTCTGTGTGAGTGAGTGTGTTTGAGTGCCAGGTGTGATCCATGTGGGGCGATTGGGCACATAAGAGCGGGAAATGTGTCAAATTGTTCTGTGTGTGTGTTTGTGTGTGTGCCCGGTGTGATCCATGTTGGGGGATGGGCACATACGGGGGGAACACATCTAGAGTGTGTGTGTGTGTGTGTGTGTGTGTGTGTGTGTGTGTGTGTGTGTGTGTGTGTGTGTGTGTGTGTGTGTGTGTGTGTGTGTGTGTGTGTGTGTGTGATCTGATCCGGATAGTTACTAATTCCTTTTCTTTATGGCGACCGGGAACACCATGGTGTTACAAAGTTGACTAAATCATCCAAACTTCAATGAAAGTGGTGATCAGCAATGTTATATGTTCAAATGTCTCCTGTGAAGGATATCATGAAGCCTGAATGCAATCGAATGTAAAACTAAAAAGTTATAATTGATGAAAGCAGTAAATCGGTCAGATTTGACCCGAAGACAACAGGAGGGTTAATGTTCTTTTAGTCTTTCTTATTTACCTACCTTTATATTGTTTTATTTATTTTATAGGTATTTGTATTTCTGTTGTATCTATATGTTCACTTTGTTTTATGGGGTTTTATATTTAAATTGTTGTCTTGTGTCTTATCTGTCAGAGAGAAACCATTATTTATTTTATTCGTGTTATCATACATTTGACCTCCTGAGGGGAATTTCTTGTTTTTGTTTTTAACTTGTGATGTGTCATTTTGGAAAGCACTTTGAGCGGCATGTGTATGAAAAGCTTTATTATTATTATAAAAAGTATGAAAACCAGTCAAGCTAAAACGGTCCAGGGGTCCTCAACGCTTGGAAGAAAAGTGCCGTATCACTGTAACACATTCAGGATGAGTTTGTCATATAATATTAAGAGTATAGAGAAATCGTGGTTCTTGACGCTTTTCGAACAAGTCTGCTTTACGCCTCAAGGCTGAACTCCTCTGAGGATGGTATTGCTTGATCCGTTACATCTTTGGAGACAGAGTTGTGAGCTGCTGAACGGACTTTATTAGAAAACTACGGCTGAGAAATAAGAGGTTTGAACATCGGGAAGATTAACCGTTAACCACCCAGCTGTAGGGTTTAATCGGACTGTTGAAGATCCTTCGTCCACTTTGCCAACCTGGACTAAGGACTTTAAAAAGACTTTGTTTCTTCAGTGTGGCTTTACCAAAGCATTTCAGGGTTACTCAGATTCAGATAGTCAAAGATCTTGGGAAGGGACTATGGACTTTAAATAACTTTTGGATAAGATCAAAGGATTTCCTGTAAGTTCTTCAGTTTGGCAGTAAGGGAGGAAGTACTACACTACAACAACTTGAAATCTTGGCCTGTATATGTGTCTAATATCTAGTCAGAATATGTCTTTACACTTGCTATAAGACATAATAACTTCAGGAGTAACACTGCAGTGAGATATCGGGTCTTGTTTTTAGACAATGCATCATCTTGTTGAGTCAAAAAATCTTATTTTGAGTCAATAAATCTTATTTTGAGTTGTATCTCAACAGATGAAACTTGTTTTTTTCCATCAGAAAACAGAACTCTTTTGAGCATCTGCAGATTATATTGTAAAACACAACATTTCCTGATTCTGGTAAGATATAGTTCAAAATAAGTTTTCCAGCTAATTACAAGATATGATTTATCGTGTTTCAAGAAATCTTACCAAACTAATTTCCACTTTTTCTTTTCAATGTTTGTACTTATTTCAGTTGAAAACACCCTGGTTTCATCATTTGTTCAACTTGTTTTCGGAGCAGCATTTTCTCTTCCAACACTCAACACAGCTCTTTAAAACATTATGATGCTTTTATGAATTAGTATATCTAAGTGATCAAGTAGTTAATGATTTGTGTTTTGAATGCTTGCCTGGCTAAATTCTGCCAACAAATTTGATACAACATCTATATTAAGATTGTACTTTTAAAAGTAAAGTGTACAACATCTGTCAAGGTTCCCATTGGTTTCTCCATCGATTACACATTACCCCAGACCCTTTGGACCTATTGACAAATCCCTAAAACCTTTCGAAGCCCCAGAGGGAGGGAAGTAGTGGAGTATAAATACATTACTTAAGTACATTGTTCTGGTATCAGTACTTTACTCCACTACTTATTTTTCTGGCGACTTTTTACTTTTACTTCTTACATTTTGAACCCAAATACCTGTACATTCTACTTCTAACATGTTGAACCCAAATACCTGTACTTTCTACTTCTTACATGTTGAACACAAATACCTGTACTTTCTACTTCTCACATGTTGAACACAAATACCTGTACTTTCTACTTCTCACATGTTGAACACAAATACCTGTACTTTCTACTTCTTACATGTTGAACACAAATACCTGTACTTTCTACTTCTTACATGTTGAACACAAATACCTGTACTTTCTACTTCTCACATGTTGAACTCAAATACCTGAACTTTCTACTTCTTACATTTGGAACTCAAATACCTGTACTTTCTACTTCTTACATTTGGAACTCAAATACCTGAACTTTCTACTTCTTACACGTTGAACAAATACCTGTACTTTCTACTTCTTACATGTTGAACACAAGTACCTGTACTTTCTACTTCTTACATTTGGAACTCAAATACCTGTACTTTCTACTTCTTACACGTTGAACAAATACCTGTACTTTCTACTTCTTACATGTTGAACACAAATACCTGTACTTTCTTCTTCTTACATTTGGAACTCAAATACCTGAACTTTCTACTTCTTACACGTTGAACAAATACCTGTACTTTCTACTTCTTACATGTTGAACTCAAATACCTGTACTTTCTACTTCTTACACGTTGAACAAATACCTGTACTTTCTACTTCTTACATGTTGAACAAATACCTGTACTTTCTACTTCTTACATGTTGAACACAAATACCTGTACTTTCTACTTCTTACATGTTGAACACAAATACCTGTACTTTCTACTTCTCACATGTTGAAAACTAATACCTGTACTTTCTACTTCTTACATGTTGAACACAAATACCTGTACTTTCTACTTCTTACATGTTGAACACAAATACCTGTACTTTCTACTTCTCATATGTTGAACTCAAATACCTGAACTTTCTACTTCTTACATGTTGAACACAAATACCTGTACTTTCTACTTCTTACATGTTGAACCCAAATACCTGTACTTTCTACTTCTTACATGTTGAACACAAATACCTGTACTTTCTACTTCTTACATGTTGAACACAAATACCTGTACTTTCTACTTCTTACATGTTGAACTCAAATACCTGTACTTTCTACTTCTTACATGTTGAACCCAAATACCTGTACTTTCTACTTCTTACATGTTGAACTCAAATACCTGAACTTTCTACTTCTCTCATTTCCCAAACAGCTGGTTCCTTTAGTCTGAATGTGTGTTTGGTGCGTGATCATTATTCTTTAGAGTCATTGCGTGCCTATTGATTTGAACACGATCCGTGTATCCATCATTTCCTGGTCTTCTCTAAAGAAGAGGGACCAATGGAAACGTTGTCATGTTGCCGTTGTTCAGCATGGAAACATTCATTAGCTAACAATGACATTATTGTTCTATTAATATAAAGGGAGGTCAGGTACTCTTTAAAACAGCTGCTAGTTATGGGTACTTTTTACTGAAGCACATTTCAAAGCCTCTTTACTTTCACTTGAGTAAAGAAGTTTAGTCAGTACTTCTACTTTTACCAGAGTATTTTTAAACATGAGTATCTGTACTTCTACTTGAGTAAAGGATGTGTCGACTTTTGCCCTCTCCGACAGCTCGAGACTTAAGAAATGAGTTTGAGCGTTGAGAGCGTTGCATCATCTGACGTGCATCAATCCGTGCCCTCAGCGCTCAGCAGACGTCTCAGAAGGAGGCGGGGCGGCAGCTGCTGTGTGTCAGACTGATTTTCTGAAGACTTGATGTGCGCTGACAGTTTGAAACAGGACAGTACTCGTTCTGAAGAGTTGACAAAGACGTGTGTAGACCAATGTATGTTGCATGTACGTGAAAAAAAGAGAATGTCCTTACATTCAAGAATCTAGATTTGGATGACGTCTTTTTTTAAATCAAGATTACTTTTGGCATTTCAGGCAGGATAGACTTGTGTAAAGACCAGTGTGTGTGTTGCCAACAACATCAAATAAAAAGAGTCCCTTAAAATGTCCTTTTCCAAATAACTTAATTTGGATAATTTCAGATAATTTGAAGGTAAGATTTTGAAAATAAATGCCTTTAGAATCATGTTTTTGTTGTTGTGTTTTGTGCATTCAGGATATAATTATGTGTTTGTAGACAAGTGTGTGGCTTAAACATTAACAATATGTGTCCTTACATTCAATATTTCCTTTTCCATATATTTAAAATTGGTTTATGCCCAATAATTTGAAGGATTACATGATTTGGGAAAACAAATGACTTAAAATGTTACTTTTTCCTGCAGTGGTTTGTGCATTTCAGGCAGGACAAGTATTTTCCCTTCTCCCTGTCTGTTGTTCTTCCCTCAAAACAATCAACAGCAAACAGCTTTGGACAGATGCAAATCAGCTCATTAACTCCCTAACCTAAATCCATTCTGCAGCAGGAGACACGAGCGCATTCGAGAAGAAAAGGGAGAAGGACAGGAAGGGGGGATAAAGCAACAGCAACCAAAAAAACGGTCTGATAAAACATCTGCTGGATTCGCCCATCTGTGCCAAGCAGAGCGAGTGAGAGAGGGAGGGAGGGAGATTGAGAGGTGGTGGGCGAGGAGAAGAGAAAAGAGGAAGAGGAGGAGGAGATGGAGGCATCGTGCCCACGTCAACAAGTGCCAGGGATTGTTTTTTTGGGGGGAGAAATGCATGATAATGAAGGCGGGGGCTGGGCGAAAATCCACGGCTAACGCTAAATCCCTCAGGAAACAATTAAAGTGCCATTGTTTCTCAGGGCCAGCTCACGTTTTGTTTTTATTTCTGTCTCTACCTCTTTTCAGATGATATTCTCTCCTGAAAAAAATACCCGGTGTTTTCTTCTTGTACTCTCTTTCACAGGGATTTAGCGATACGCCGGAGGCTCTGCTCTGTTGATCAGATGTGAGTCTCCAACGCTCCTCCACCTCACTTTTTGTTATGTCTTGTAAGTGCTTAGTTTAAGAAGAAGAAGAAGAAGGCTTCTGGGTCAGCGGAGGACATGATGTCTGCCTGATTATAGAGAGATTATCCTCATGCTAAAAAGAGATTATCGCATTGCGCCTGCACGTAAAGACTACAGGCGGAGGTTTTCAAGGCGATACAGAAACAAACAGACATAGATATCAGCGGCTGAGAGGACTTTTCAGGTTCAGTTCCAATTTAAGAGGACAATGTAGGAAACAACGTGTCAGACGGGTAGAAACAGTTACACCTCCGCACAGGGGAGGACTGTTGGCATTTAATCCAACTTCCGGAGTCAGGAGTCTCAAGATGCGTTTGTGAAAGCTGGATTCGTGATTACTGCTCAGTATCAACCATTCGTTGTTTGGCTGGGATCATTAAAAAGCTAAATTGTCTCAGAATATGCAACTTTAGATTTTCCCTGAAATGCAAAGACGCATATTTAAGTAAATACTCCGCTTCTCTTTCAAGATTCAAGGCTTTTATTGTCATTCGTACAGAGCTAAAGTGTAGTTATGTTGATGAACATGTGAGGTCAAAGGCTCCTCCAACAGTGCAACAGAATAAAACAGATAAAATAGTGAAAGTAAATGCAATACAATAGAATAGAAGTAGTGCCATAAGAGTTTATTTACATAGATATCCTTTTGTTAGTTTGATGCAAAGGACATATAAATTCAAATTATCTTTCACCATAAACACACCTTTACGGCAAAAACAGACCTGTAGTTTAGTCCTTATTCTTAACACTCACAAAGTAGACCAACCTGTTTGAAACTGGGAAAACCATGAAAAGATCAAAATGACCTGTGATGATTTAGGGTGCTGATATTGTGTGTAGGAGCTCTCAGCTGTAGCCTTTAGTTTGAGTCTTTTTCTTGTTAATTCCCTCGCTGTGGGACGATCTTCAAGCATGAAGTATGTGTTGTTTCAAATGCATTTTATGTCAAGACTATTTTGAAGGGTTTACAACTAATCTTACATGGAATTTACTTAAAGGTAGGGTAGGTAAGAATGGAGAAACCAGCTTGAGTGCGCTAGAATTAGAAAATACGCAGCCGAAAAAAATCTGCCCCTTCCTTCAGACTTCCTTACAGAGCCCCTCCTCCAACACACACGAACGCGCACATGAGGACACGAGATAAGTGTGTGCACAGATGGAAGGCTGACAGGCAGGTAGGCCATCCAGTTATCTGAGCCGGGCCGAGGCAGATGATTGGTCGTGCTTTTTACAGTATTACGGCTTCCACAGATGATATTTTGTTATGGATTTATTGTCAAAGCACTTAATTTATTCATTGCTATCGGGATGTTAAGAGCATTCCATGGAATATAACAACAAGTGTTTCTGAAGTGAAGTACCTACCCTACCTTTAACAAATGTATTTTAAAATGTTCTGGCTGAACATTTGGCATTTCTTGTATGTTATTGGCTATTCTGGAAATAACTAACATATTTATAACTATGAAATTAGACATTATTTGAACTAAAATAACCATGATATGCTCTGGGGGATACTCGTAAGTCAGTATGGAGGAATGATGGAGCAGTGATTACATGTTCTTCAACGCTTGAGTCACAGCTGGCTGCAAGCAGATTAATGAGAAAACCCTATGTGTGTGTGTGTATGTGTGTGTGTGTGTGTGTGTGTGTGTGTGTGTGTGTGTGTGTGTGTGTGTGTGTGTGTGTGTGTGTGTGTGTGTGTGTGTGTGTGTGTGTGTGTGTGTGTACATGAACATACATGTAGAGAGGCTACAGTTCTCTCTCCCCACGTCCATCAGAGCAGCTCATCCATGACGGTGCACCGCTAATCCTGAACTGTGCTAAATCGCATTAGCATCAGCGTTTAATTAGCTGCTTGTTGCCGACACAAGAACCTGACTGTCACCCACCAACACATCTGGTAATACATCATTTTTCTCTAAGGATGAAAGATATTATTCCCCCAAAAGACACAAAAAGAAACAATGGATTTATCAGGATTGTGGCTACGACTATGAACCAAGAGATAAATGATATCACTACAGCGTTAGTTTTAGACACTGTTGGTCAATAGGATAAAGAAATTATCTAATAAATATCGCTATGAAACCTTCCTAGTTGACCTTGTTGTTACATTAATGAAGACAATTGTTTTTTGCATAACACGTTTTCTGAAAACATATGTCTTAGGCCCCGGCCACACGAGGACGAAAACGGCTAAACGAATAGGATTAACGCAAACGCAATCGCAAAAAAGCTTCCGTCCACACGCAATATTCACCGGATAGTGTCTGTCCACACGAGACAGCTCCGTTTAGCTCCAACCGCTGGAGAAGCTGCAGTACATGCAGGAGCCTGTACGTGGCGCTGTAACTTCCTCCACAAAAGCAGCGAAGAAGCATGGTTGTCATGGTTGCCCTTCTGTTTATTCTCGCGGTGGGGGCCGAGGGAACCGGGCAGAGTTTTTCGCCAGTCAACGTGTATTAAAGTTTAAATCCTCCGGACAAAATTATAAAAGTGCCGGTCAAAGGTCTTCTTTGTTATTTATTGAGCTTTAAAACAAATGAATAACGAATCTATAAAATATAATAATAAAATACACGGAGCCTCTCTTTTTCCTCCCTCTCTTCGGACAGCGTCAGTGTCTGTCTCATGCAGCAGCTGATCCAGTAATGAGTGACCCGGCCCACAGTAAAAATAAGGATATTTATAACTAGTGTAGGTAGTTTGAGAGGTGTCTCCGTCCTGTCAGATTAGACTTCACTCGCGTTTATGTCCATATCGAGAGAAAGATAAATAATCTGAATTCAGTGTGCAGTTTACTTTGACGCGGGGGTGAGCAGCAGAGGTGGGGAGAGGCGGGGCTATTGCCTCGTCATTATCAGAAAATGGTCGTATAGGGCGTACACACGGAGCCGTTGGACCCCCCAGAGCGTTGCGTATGCCGTTCTATCCACCTTGGGACCCGTTATCGTTTCCACAGTCGTTTAGTGCCGTATTCGGTCGTCCTCGTGTGGCCGAACGGTCTATATGACACTAAACAGTAACGCAAACGACCGTTTTCGTCCTCGTGTGGCCGGGGCCTTAATGTGCAAATGAGATCTTATTTAATGCTAATGCCGTTGTCGTGATCAAAGTTTTTGTATTTATAGTTTCTTGTTTTCTTTTGAAATGTTTTCCTTCTTGTTTGTCTTGTCTGTTTTAACTTCCTGTGTTTTAGTCTTACTGATTGCCCTTTTGATTCTGCCTGCCCTCCCCAGCTGTGTCTTGTCTTGTGATTGGTCTTATTTAGTCTTGTCCGTCAGTTTCTTGTCATTGTTTCCCTGGTTTTGGCTCCTGGATTTTTGTTTTTTTGTTCTGGATTGTTGTCTTTATTCTGTGATGACATCTGACATCAAAGGAATCATTGGAAACGTTGCCTAAACAGTCCCGAAGCCTTTGATAGAAACGTTGTTGTCAGAAATATCCTGGTGAAGCCATATTTCCATGAGTGCGTTAAACTTCCCTCCAGATATGTTTTCAGACTCGTAGCTAACGCCGCTAGCTTGTCCATTATTAGCCAGTGATCTTATGTTGCCATTAAGAGAGGGGGGATACTCGGTTTATATCTAATTTCCATAAGTCTGGAACCAGCTCTCGTCTTTCTTCTCTTTGGGTTACCCAGAATCCTCTGTGTTCTTTATCCAGATGTCAGTGGGGATGTTTTTCTGACCACCATGCTAGTTAGCTTTAGTGCTTTCAGCAGTCTAAGCTGCCACATTGGGTTAACTGAACGACGAAAAAACGTACAAAGATATTTTAGAAAGTTTAGAGAGGGCACAGCTTTCAAAGTTACTAATAGACAGAGATGGCAAAAGTACACACATCCTTTACTCAAGTAGAAGTACAGATACTCGTGTTGAAAAATACTCTGGTAAACGTAGAAGTAGGCCTACTGACTAAACTTCTTTACTTAAGTAAAAGTAAAGAGGGCTTTGAAATGTACTTCAGTAAAAAGTACCCATAACTAGCAGCTGTTCTAAAGAGTACCTGACCTCCCTTTATATTAATAGAACAATAATGTCATTGTTAGCTAATGAATGTTTCCATGCTGAACAACGGCAACATGACAACGTTTCCATTGGTCCCTCTTCTTTAGAGAAGACCAGGAAATGATGGATACACGGATCGTGTTCAAATCAATAGGCACGCAATGGCTCTAAAGAATAATGATCACGCCACCAAACACACATTCAGACTAAAGGAACCAGCTGTTTGGAAAATGAGAGAAGTAGAAAGTACAGGTATTTGTGTTCAACATGTAAGAAGTAGAAAGTACAGGTATTTGTGTTCAACATGTAAGAAGTAGAAAGTAAAGGTATTTGAGTTCAACATGTAAGAAGTAGAAAGTACAGGTATTTGAGTTCAACATGTAAGAAGTAGAAAGTACAGGTATTTGGGTTCAACATGTAAGAAGTAGAAAGTACAGGTATTTGAGTTCAACATGTAACAAGTAGAAAGTACAGGGATTTGAGTTCAACATGTAAGAAGTAGAAAGTACAGGTATTTGTGTTCAACATGTAAGAAGTAGAAAGTACAGGTATTTGTGTTCAACATGTAACAAGTAGAAAGTACAGGTATTTGAGTTCAACATGTAACAAGTAGAAAGTACAGGTATTTGGGTTCAACATGTAAGAAGTAGAAAGTCCAGGTATTTGTGTTCAACATGTAACAAGTAGAAAGTACAGGTATTTGAGTTCAACATGTAAGAAGTAGAAAGTACAGGTATTTGTGTTCAACATGTAAGAAGTAGAAAGTACAGGTATTTGAGTTCAGCATGTAAGAAGTAGAAAGTACAGGTATTTGGGTTCAACATGTAAGAAGTAGAAAGTACAGGTATTTGGGTTCAACATGTTAGAAGTAGAAAATACAGGTATTTGGGTTCAACATGTAAGAAGTAGAAAGTACAGGTATTTGGGTTCAACATGTAAGAAGTAGAAAGTACAGGTATTTGGGTTCAACATGTTAGAAGTAGAAAGTACAGGTATTTGGGTTCAACATGTAAGAAGTAGAAAGTACAGGTATTTGGGTTCAACATGTAAGAAGTAGAAAGTACAGGTATTTGGGTTCAACATGTAAGAAGTAGAAAGTACAGGTATTTGGGTTCAACATGTTAGAAGTAGAAAGTACAGGTATTTGTGTTCAACATGTAACAAGTAGAAAGTACAGGTATTTGAGTTCAACATGTAAGAAGTAGAAAGTACAGGTATTTGTGTTCAACATGTAACAAGTAGAAAGTACAGGTATTTGAGTTCAACATGTAAGAAGTAGAAAGTACAGGTATTTGTGTTCAACATGTAAGAAGTAAAAAGTACAGGTATTTGAGTTCAACATGTAAGAAGTAGAAAGTACAGGTATTTGAGTTCAACATGTAAGAAGTAGAAAGTACAGGTATTTGGGTTCAACATGTAAGAAGTAGAAAGTACAGGTATTTGGGTTCAACATGTAAGAAGTAGAAAGTACAGGTATTTGGGTTCAACATGTAAGATACTGTGTACTGATACCAGAAAAATGTACCTAAGTACAGTAACAAAGTATTTGTACTCCACTACTTCCCTGCTCTGCTCAGAAGTTGTGAACAGAAAAATAACATGCAAACTCAAGTAAGAAAGCTTAAAAATAGTACATATTTAGCAGGAGCAACTGCATCAGGTTGTTTAATGCGCATACATTTAATTTGCCGATGGTTGCCATGAATTAACAAAATGTATTTCTCCAGGATTAACCACAATCTTTTTCTCCTTCCACATGTTGTGTTTTCTCTAAGGTGAGCTCTGTTTCTAAGCAGCTTCTTCTTCTCTTCCTCCTCCCTCCCGTCCCTGCCCTCCCTCCCCAGTAATTAGACAGAGACAACGTAATAAATCAATACACAAGTGCTTGTCTGGATGCTGAGCCACTTTAAGGATCTCGGGACATTAATGCTTCGAGCAGAGAAACAGACATTACCCTGTAATCAATCCTACTCCACAAATCAACTTATCCTCTCTCCTTGTTCTTTATCCCCACCTGCTTTTGATAAATCCACTTCCTCTGCATTAGCGCAGGTCAATGGTTTCTCTCCCATGTGTAAATGTCCAGCTGATCTTTAACAGGAAGACCACCGTGTACCATATATCGAGTTTTCAATATCCAGTAATGCCGCCAAAACCAGATTACAGCCACTTTTTGCCTGGAGGGGTTTTCTGGGATGCCACCTGTGATCAAATACCTGCTGGTTTGTCACAGGTTCAGAGGCCTTAATGCGTCACATTGACACGCATTACACTAATGGTGTTAGCAGAGAGGTGATTTGATCCGGGAAAAGGATGAAAGAGGGTCTGCTTTCATAAGGATCTGACTGTAACAGCTGGAGAAAAATGATTTTACGGCGGTATCAGAAAAAAAGAATATATATAATGTTGAAGTAGTAATGGAAGAAAGGAAAAGGAATAGTTCAGACTTTTTCTGTAGTAATATAAACAATATGTTACCAACCTTAAAGGTGGGGTAGGTAATTCACTTCAGAAACACTTTTTGGAATGCTCTTAACATCCCGATAGCAAGGAATACATTAAATGCTTTCACAATAAATATATACAAACATTTCTTCTCTGGAAGCCGTAGCGCTGTAAAAAGCACGATCAATCATATTTTTATTTATTATTTTTTCAAATATATTTAATCTATTTAATATTGTATTGGACATTTGATCCTATGGTTATTTATTTTATTATATTTAATATTATAATTTTTTATTATATGTTCACATTTGCACATTCTTACCTTAATGTCCTATGTTTATGTTAATATGTGTTGTTACATGGTTTAGTTGAATACTCTATTCTGATTGGTCAATTCAGAACACCTGACACGTTGTTAATCCAGTAGTGAAGACCGCTGTCAAGGATTTATTGAACGTTGTTAAGGACGCTCGCATCTGCAGAACGAAGTCCGGTCGATTGAACTGTATACAGTTTGGCCGAAAAGCTTTTCTAACCGACAAGACAAGAGCGACAAGAAAGCAGCGGAGAAGTAACGGGGCAGAAACCCTCCTTTTTACGCAACGATCCAGGCATAGACATCAAACGGCAAAACCTATTCAGTGTGCAGTTCCTTTGGCATTAGGGCAGGGATATCTAGATACTTTCCAAGGTTTGACATAATGAGTTGTGCTACTTTTAAAGCAAGCAACGATGTTTTCAAATCTGTAATCAAAGAGGTCTAGAAAAACGCTATCGAAGCAGTTCCTGCCGTTGCTACGTTAGTTCAAACAGTAACAACGGACTCTTTTTCTTAGCGGATGCATGTCATTTTAAATCAATACCACTAATAATATTTTTAATGATATTTTTATTTATCTTACATTTAGGGGATTTATTTTATGGAGCAACTGTCACTCTATCGCCCCCACGGAATAAATAAAACACATTGATTCTGATTGATTTTAAATAAACTACCTCATTTTACCTCCTCTCACTTCCTGCACAAAGCACTTGATAAATCGCCTGCTTTTGTCTACATGGAGTGACACAATATCATTCAATAATTTATCACCTTGATTTCTACAACAGGTTAAATTGATTGTAATTAATTCAGCAGGCAGTGAACAAGCATTATTAAGGACACACATTACGCTGACAGAGATGTATGCCATGAATGAGGTGGCAGTCCTCATTATGCGAATGTATAATCTATCACCTCTTTAAAATGCAATTATGTATTATTAGACTAAATGCAAGTCAGAGCGGCGGCAGAGAAAAAAGCAATCATTCTGAAAGTGAAATCCACCAAAAGTTTGCCATTAAACGTAAGTATGACTTGGTAATTATATGCGGGTAATGAGTCGACATTCCTGCATGTTTTGATTATGCCTCGGAAAAAAACATTCACCTCCGCTTCATTTGTCTTCTCATTAGCTTTAAATCTCTGTTAGCACTGACTGACTTGCTTTCATAATTACACTCAGATCTGCTGCCGCGGAGAAATAACAACCAACGCATCGCTGGAGTTTAGTTTCCTCAACTTTTATCCTGATTTATAAAGATTTTCATCCCCTTTGACCCCTTGGATTCGAGCTGCAGCTTTTAACGCTCATTACACACCAAAGAACAAAGTCAATACATGGATCAAAATCAGATGCTAGCGCTATTCTTAGCCGCCTAGCGAAGCATAACATGTAGTTTAGACGTACAGTATGTGAGCAATTCCTTTAATTCATGTTAACTTTAAGCTTGATTAAATGGCCTTGTTATATAAATGAAGTTACCATGTACGTTAAGGATATTTATAGAGACAAAGTTAAGAAATAAAAGCAGCCACGCCATCGTCTTTACATCGAAGTGAAAATAAGTTTCTACATGTTTAAAGTACGGTGGCCCAGCAGGTACATTTTTCATTGTGTGTTTGGAAACCATTTTAAAAATGGTTAAGAATGTTTTCAAAGTGTTTTGAGGTTTTCTTTTTCTTTTTAAGATAAGATGAGTTAAAATGTTGCTTTCTCAAGCTTTTTGGTGGAAATGTTCATAAGTATATTTTGTATGGATGTTATGAAATGTTTCTCTTTCAAAATGATCGTTTTTTTTTTTTTATGTTTTTTTTTTTTTTAAATGTTTATGGGTTCATTTAAATGTTTAGTTCATTTCGGTTTTAGATTTATTTCAAGTTACACAAATAGGTAAGCATTAAAAACATACTTTTTCAAAATGTGTTTTTGTGTTTTTATATTGCCATTTCACGTTTTATTTCTCACTATTTGTTGCTTGTAAATCTTTATTAAGTACACTATAGTATAAACAGTGTGTGTGAGACCTATCTGCACACTCAGCCTGTCAGTGTGTGTGTGTGTGTGTGTGTGTGTGTGTCTTTGTGAATGCCCTCATATTTCACCCAGCATGCCTTGCAGCGGCTCTTTGATAACAGTTTTCAGACATGAAGGAGTTTTCTGAAAGCCATCTCCTCCTACGGCCTCTCGGCGAGTGAAGGGCAGCAAGGGGTGAGTGTGTGTGTGTGTGTCTGTGTGTGTGTGTGTGTGTGTGTGTGTGTGTGTGTGTGTGTGTGTGTGTGTGTGTGTGTGTGTGTGTGTGTGTGTGTGTGTGTGTGTGAGTGTGTGTGTGTGGGGTCTATCTTCACGGCTGCGACTCGCTTCCCCCTCTATAAGCTTTTATGTTAATGATGGAGGTTTCCTCGGCCTCCGCTCTCAGCGAACCCTCCTTTGATGATATTTCCTCCGGTGGGAAGAGACCATGGATGAAACACACGACTCATGAAGCATCTGCACTTGAGGTAAAAACACTTCACACATTAACCACAATGCATTGGGGCAACTTGACAGGTACATTAGAAGAAATATAATGATTTACATGTATATTTTCTTTAGAATGTATTTTGTTTTAGGTGACCAGAAGCTGAAATGTACTAGTGATAGTCCACTTTTTGCTAGGTGGATTTGTGTGTGTATGTGTGTGTGTCCCACCCTAAATTGTATTTCTTAACACACATGTACACACATTGTTTGTTAAAAAACTTGACATTGACCAGACTTCTTTCTGCGGATTGATATGACTGCACATAGTCCCCTTGATCCTCCTTAGCAACAGTCTGTTCTCCCCAGCAACAGTCCGATAGCCAAAAATAACCTCTGGAATGTCCAAATTGACCAATCAGAATCAAGTATTCAACTACTTAAAGCCATGTAATAAATACATATAAAGTATGTATGCGGCCAATTTAGCTGACAGATAAGTGCAATGGGGTAAAAGGTACTATATTGGCTTCTAAATAGAGCAGAGGTGGGAAGTAGTGGAGTACATATACTTTGTTACTGTACTTAAGTACCAGTGACGTGCGGTGAGGTTCATGGCTGGTGAGGCACTGACTCTTTCAGAGTCAGATTTACAAATATTGTATTTTGACCTTAATCGAAATATTCGGTTATTTTCAAAAGCTTTTTTAGGCTGATGCTTCGATTCATTTTAAACAGACCGTTCAACAAAAGGATACCCAAAATCTAAATATTGGATTGTTCTCTCTTAGTAAGATTCCATTTTCATTACAAATGTGGTCTTACCTTGACTTGAAGATGAAGTCCATGCTATCCTTCTGGACAACAATCTTTATTACATTTTTGTAAAAGTCCTCCTTATCTTCCTCTAGTTTCAAAAGTCTAGCTTGTTGTTTTCGTCTGCGTAGAATAACAGTAGTGCGGCAGAGGTTGTGGCTGCCTCCCCTGGTGCTTTTTTCATTGCCGTTGTATGATGAGACCAGCGAGCTTAAATATCATATATACGTGAAATAAGTTATTTAGAGACTATGGATAGCGAGGATAAATGTAATAAAGGGATCTACAAACATTACATTGGTGACATACAGTGAGATGGTGCAGGCATGCGCTTAGGGCCCGCTTTCCAGACAGTTTCTGTGGGGTGACGCATTCTGAGGTGAGGCAGAGCTCATCTGTGCCTCACCTCACCACACAGTAACTGGTTGAGCGCGCTCACAAAATAAGTGCCCGCGCTAAATTAGTGCCCGTGCTCCAGCAAGTTACTGTGGGTTTACGAGAGGCAGAGCTCGTCCCTGCCTCACTTCTCAATCTCATCGCTCCCCGTAGTTGTAGCGGAGCTCGGCCAATTTGGTGATTTTGACTATAAAAAGCGATTGGAATCAAACAGAAATCACACTTACAACACAGATCAGTGGACACATTTTATTATTATTACTATTTAGTTTTTCTTTCGTTGTTTTTCCGCTACATTGGAGTATGACAGGGGAGGCTCTGCCTCCCCTGTCATACTCCTGACTGCACGTCGCTGTTAAGTACATTTTTCTGGTATCAGTACTTTACTCCACTACATGACAACCTTTTACTTTCTACTTCTTACATGTTGAACCCAAATACCTGTACTTTCTACTTCCTACATGTTGAACACAAATACCTGTACTTTCTACTTCTCACATGTTGAACACAAATACCTGTACTTTCTACTTCCTACATGTTGAACACAAATACCTGTACTTTCTACTTCTCACATGTTGAACACAAATACCTGTACTTTCTACTTCTCACATGTTGAACACAAATACCTGTACTTTCTACTTCTTACATGTTGAACCCAAATACCTGAACTTTCTACTTCTTACATGTTGAACCCAAATACCTGTACTTTATACTTCTCACATGTTGAACCCAAATACCTGTACTTTCTACTTCTCACATGTTGAACCCAAATACCTGTACTTTCTACTTCTTACATGTTGAACCCAAATACCTGTACTTTATACTTCTCACATGTTGAACCCAAATACCTGTACTTTATACTTCTCACATGTTGAACCCACATACCTGTACTTTATACTTCTCACATGTTGAACCCAAATACCTGTACTTTCTACTTCTTACATGTTGAACACAAATACCTGTACTTTCTACTTCTCACATGTTGAACCCAAATACCTGTACTTTCTACTTCTCACATGTTGAACCCAAATACCTGTACTTTCTACTTCTTACATGTTGAACTCAAATACCTGTACTTTCTACTTCTTACATGTTGAACACAAATACCTGTACTTTCTACTTCTCACATGTTGAACCCAAATACCTGTACTTTCTACTTCTTACATGTTGAACTCAAATACCTGTACTTTCTACTTCTTACATGTTGAACCCAAATACCTGTACTTTCTACTTCTTACATGTTGAACCCAAATACCTGTACTTTCTACTTCTTACATGTTGAACTCAAATACCTGTACTTTCTACTTCTTACATGTTGAACCCAAATACCTGTACTTTCTACTTCTTACATGTTGAACCCAAATACCTGTACTTTCTACTTCTTACATGTTGAACCCAAATACCTGTACTTTCTACTTCTTACATGTTGAACCCAAATACCTGTACTTTCTACTTCTTACATGTTGAACTCAAATACCTGTACTTTCTACTTCTTACATGTTGAACCCAAATACCTGTACTTTCTACTTCTTACATGTTGAACTCAAATACCTGTACTTTCTACTTCTTACATGTTGAACCCAAATACCTGTACTTTCTACTTCTTACATGTTGAACCCAAATACCTGTACTTTCTACTTCTTACATGTTGAACACAAATACCTGTACTTTCTACTTCTTACATGTTGAACACAAATACCTGTACTTTCTACTTCTCACATGTTGAACACAAATACCTGTACTTTCTACTTCTTACATGTTGAACACAAATACCTGTACTTTCTACTTCTCACATGTTGAACACAAACACCTGTACTTTCTACTTCTCACATGTTGAACACAAATACCTGTACTTTCTACTTCTCACATGTTGAACACAAATACCTGTACTTTCTACTTCTTACATGTTGAACTCAAATACCTGTACTTTCTACTTCTTACATGTTGAACACAAATACCTGTACTTTCTACTTCTCTCATTTCCCAAACAGCTGGTTCCTTTAGTCTGAATGTGTGTTTGGTGGCGTGATCATTATTCTTTAGAGTCATTGCGTGCCTATTGATTTGAACACGATCCGTGTATCCATCATTTCCTGGTCTTCTCTAAAGAAGAGGGACTAATGGAAACGTTGTCATGTTGCCGTTGTTCAGCATGGAAACATTCATTAGCTAACAATGACATTATTGTTCTATTAATATAAAGGGAGGTCAGGTACTCTTTAAAACAGCTGCTAGTTATGGGGACTTTTTACTGAAGTACATTTCAAAGCCTCTTTACTTTTACTTGAGTAAAGAAGTTTAGTCAGTACTTCTACTTTCTCCAGAGTATTTTTAAACACGAGTATCTGTACTTCTACTTGAGTAAAGGATGTGTGTACTTTTGCCATCTCTAAAATATAGTTAATTTGAAGTATAAAGTAGCATGATACGGAAAGTGCAAGTACAGTACTTGAGTATTAGTATTTTACATTGAAAGGCTGAGCGCAGGAAGTCCCTATAACCACAGAAGAAGAAGAGCTGAGCAGGTGTCACACGTTAAAGGATCTTTAAAAAATGGCGATAGCTTATCCTCAAGTAGTTTTTATATCCTCCTGACAGCGGGTCATGAATCAGTTTGGGTCCTTCTGGCGTTGGGTTAGAGACAGGTGAGCCCCCCCCCCCACCCCCCTTCATCATTTTACATTATACCCAAGCTGCTACCTGTCCAGAGTCTCCATTCATCTCTCCTCTTACAGTACATTTCATTTAGTTGACGCTTTCATCCAAAGCGCCTTAAAATAAGTGCAATAAGATACAAACTCAGAACAAGAGAAATGCAGATGTATCTGCTTAACCCTGTAAAGCCCAAATATAGAAAAACATTAGCACATTTTTTTTTCGAACTTTCAGATGTTGTTGTCGTTGTCATTCCTGTATTTCTACTCACATTGTCTGAATAAATATATTGAACAACTAAGGGTTCATTTGCAGGATTGATTGATTGCTTAGCCCTATATCAGTATATAGCATGACAAATAATCACACATCAGTCATACAGTATTTGTTATGAATAGTCTTTTATGAAATAGTAATGCAACCATTGTGCGTGCAGTAATAGTTTCAAATGGGCTAAACCCTTTAAATGTCTTTTTACTATTGTTGGTGTTCAATTCAATGGCCAAGGTACAAACAACGTTTTTAACCTCTTAAGCCCTGAGCCTGTTTTTCAGGTTTCAGGCTCGAAAATGCCACTAACACAACAAAGACTATATCTTCACTTCTAAAAGGGGTAAATTAATAATCTTTTCTCTCAAAGCAAGGTTACATCTGTGAGTTGGATGTAGAAGTGTCAGAATCAATATAGATGTTTTTATTTTAAAGTAAATTCAGATGGAACATAGTAAAAACATGTAAATTCTAATGTCCGCCTAAAAACACCCCATTACTTATAGTAAAAACCACCCTTGAATGATGGGTTAGTAGACTAAAAGCTTTAGGAATCCAAACTATAACATATAATAAGTACCCTGTATCAAGATTGATGCAAAACAAGTTAAATTTGACCTTTTTAGAGAGGTTTAGAAAAATAAAGTCCAGGCGGACTCACCTCTGGGTAATTTGGGAACCATCAGTTCCATTTGAACTTTTTCACTGTAAAAATCATTTTATTACTTTGAATTTTCACTATAGGTATTCATTCCATCCAAATACAACTGTTGTGAAAAAAATAAAAATAAAATATAAGAACATACTCTGTTATCCTCTTAGGCAAGGCAAGTTTATTTATATAGCACTAGCTAGCTCCCTTATTACTTATCCTAGCTCCCTTATTACTTATCCTAGCTGCACATCCAACACATCGTTTTTGATCGTAAAGACACAGAATCTAACGGTGCCCACCTCAACACTGAAAGATACAAACTTGCGACGTTATCAACAAAAACGTACATCAAAACAAGTGGCGCTAGGTACTAGCATGCGCTAGGCTAACGGCTTACCTTCCTCTTTGCCTGGTCTAAACTGGTCTTCAATGGCATTAAAACGATAAAAACGATGATGTAGTTAATCCATAGGTTAATATCCAATGTGGCTGTGTCCCCTTTGAAATGTTCTGATAATCTATAAGCAATAAAACTGCAATTCCGTTATCTGCTGTCCGCTCTGTGCTCCGTGCGATCTGGGTCCTGTTGTAATGCCTGTTGTTAGGTAGTAAACAATAAATGAAGTCAGCTGCGTAATGTACGTAAACTGGCTGGCATTCTTTATACTTTACGCAGGACCATATCTCTGGAACCCATTGGTCGATTCGTGTGATTTACACATTTTTCTTAACCATCAGAACCAATAGAATCGATGGGCAGTTCCCAAATCAACGTAAACATTACCATAGCGGACGTAATAGAGAAACGGACAAAGCATATCTGAAAGTGCACGCCTGGACGGCGAAACTTTATACCCAGTATATTGCCATAAATATGATGAAGGATTATCAGTCAAAATTTCTACGTGACACAAAGACATTGGATTAACCTTGAGCGGCGTTTTTATTCCGGTGAACACAACTTTTGATCACAAATCAAAAAAGGTAAGACGAAATGATTGTAATATTTTTGAAACCGGATGTTGTTTACTTTCTCTTTTCTGGCTGATAGCTCCGCAATTCGGGGTCCTACAGTGATGATATTTACATGTGTGGAATCTGTGGAGTCTTTGCTTTAAATCGTATATCTTGTTTGTGCAGTTACGATAAGTAATAAGGGCATTTCTACCGTGAGTGCTGTGCAAATTCCGTTAGCATTACTTAGCATTTTTTCGCTCCATGCTAATTCAAAGGCTTGGTATTACTCTTGTGTTTCTTTTAGCTAAAAATGGTTCACATTGTCAGTTAGCGGAGTTTCTTACCATTAAAAGGGTATGGAACATTAATAGTTTCATAAATGTTAAGAATCCCTGAGACATAGTCTCATAAAAAAACGGTGGGAGGGGTCCCCTGGGGGGACCCTCGGGCTTAAGAGGTTAAATAGGCTCCACATTGAAATGCTACCACAAATAAAACACTGTTACCTGTGTTTGTAAGCAATTTTATATATTATATATTTTAACACACTATAAAGAGCCATATAATATATTTTGAGTCGTTGTATTATATGTTTCTGATAATACCTCCGCCGTAACATCCCATCATGTCTGCTAAATTATTCATGTCATGTTAATCAGGTTCATGTTATTGTTTCACGTTTAGTTCATAGCCCAGGTTAGATTTATGTTGAGTCAAGTCTTTTTGTTCACCTGTCTAGTCCTGTCATTGCACTTCCTGTTTTATTTTGTACTTACCTCTTGTCTCTCATTTCAGGTCCCCTTACTTCCTCCCTTTGTGTGTTTTCCCGCCATCCTCAGCGTCTGCCCCGCCCCTGATTGTTTCCACCTGTTCCCACTTACCTCATGTATAAATAGTCCTGTCTCCCTTTGTCATGTGCCTAGTGCCATTAAGAGAGCCAGCTTGTCACGCCAAGAGATTTTGTACTTTGTGATCATAGTCAAGTTTATTTAGTTTGTAGTTTTCCTTGCTACGTTTTGCCTCTCAGGAGTGATTTTTGTTTGAACTTTATACTTATCCAAAGTAAAGACCTTTTGAACAACAAACTTTCTTTTGAGTCGTGCGTTTGAGTCCAAGTGTCTGTCAAGGTTCTTAACATCCGCTTAGAGAGGTCCCCAACTTCCTCTAGGGAACACAGGGATTGTAGCCTTTGCAGACCATTGACATGCACTAAAACCTAGATAAACTACAGGAAAGGGAAAACCCCAAAAATCAGATTAGGGCCTCTTTAATGTAATGCTCTGTAGTGTTGATAATAAGCAGGGGTGGAATGTGACTCCGTATATTTAGGTACTATTTTGTCAAATGTTTACTTCACTTGCATAATCCCATTTTCAGGCATTTCATACTTTGGAAGCCAATCAAATAAAGCTTTTTTCTCCTCTACATGTATTTGATAAGACGAGTTACTGAGCAGATCCATTTTATTAACCCTTAGATGCATAAGTGGGTCTTTTTTGACCCGGTGGGGTGGTTTTCTTGAAGTATCTTTGTAATTACATTTTTGTATCATTTCATATTCCTGCTATTCCTCAAAAAACATGTTTTGTATATCATGCCATTCACATTTTACATTTAAATGTTATACATTTTAAGAAATTGTAGTTTTTGTATTTCTACCCCAAGCTTCCATAAGTGGGTCAAAAATGACCTGCATGCATTTCCTATGGGATCCTCTGGGAACCTTTGATTCTTATCACCTGTTGCTGTCAGGAATACATTCACTGTGGACCACACAGACGACATCACAAGTGACACCTCTCAGGAAGATTATTTTACACAGCAAGATCTGATACCTGGCAGTATAATAATATTAATAATAATAATACATTATATTTGTATAGGGCTTTTCAAGGACTCAAAATCGCTTTACAATATAAGGGAAGGTTAGGGTGGGGGGTGTAGGACTATCAAACTTGATCAACCGCATGGATTGATGGGGGGTGGGGCAATGAGTAGACAAGAGGAGAAGAGATGAGTTTTGAAAAGGGACTGGAATACTGTGAGGGTCTACATTTATAAATAGGGAAATATTTCTAGTGTGAACCAAAATATAATACCAAATATTATACAAGTGATTTTTCTTAACCAAAATGAATGGCATAAAAACACATATTATTCTAATACGGGTCCTTTTTGACCCACTTATGGAAGAGTGTAGGGTCCAGTCACTCTAGAGTCTAAGGGCATCGAAGGGTTAAGAATAATATCAAATTGACTAATGATTTATGATGCACTAATAGTTTATATTGCAAGATTTAAACACATTGTTTTTCAGTAAATGTTCTTGAAAACAAATAAACTGTGTTTGTGTTGCTCGATGAGCCATAAATGGAGAGGCAGATTATTTTATCTTTTGATTAATTTTGACAAATGTATCACAGTCAAAACAACCTTATTAGAAATGAGTTCTGCTTTTGGTTTTGCTAACAGATAACAGAGATAAAGCCAAGATGACAAATGACATCATGACAAATCATTAGCTTAGTGTTGTTATTCAAAAACATATTTATTCTCCAAACAAATACTAAAATGGGTCGCCATCGCTACTTCATTTTGTCATTCATTTTTTTCATACAAATACATTAATCTCAAAAAGAGAAGATATGATATATGCCAGATTGTAGTTAAAAACAAATGTTCCATCTGCAGGTACACAATTATAACAATCAACAACACTTTAAAAACCTTACTTAATGTCTTTCACACTTACACATCACATAAAACAGATCAAGGTGCAGACCAATAAAACATAAATACCATCACATTTATCTGTAAAACTATAACACGACAACCCATTTCAAATAACAGTGAAATCAATGTTTGCTAGACTGGTTGCATTTTAGTCCAGTGCGTCAGATTGTTTAAATGTAACACGCTCTAAATGTGTGTGAATAAATAGATAGATAGATAGATAGATAGATGGATAGATAGATAGATGGATAGATAGATCAATGGATAGATGGATAGATAGATAGATAGATAGATAGATAGATGGATAGATCAATGGATAGATATATAGATAGATGGATGGATAGATAGATAGATGGATAGATGGATGGATAGATCAATAGATAGATGGATAGATAGATGGATAGATAGATGGATAGATCAATGGATAGATATATAGATAGATGGATGGATAGATAGATAGATGGATGGATAGATAGATAGATGGATAGATAGATCAATGGATAGATGGATAGATAGATAGATAGATAGATAGATAGATAGATAGATCAATAGATAGATAGATAGATGGATGGATAGATCAATAGATAGATGGATAGATAGATGGATAGATCAATAGATAGATAGATAGATAGATGGATAGATCAATAGATAGATAGATAGATAGATAGATGGATGGATAGATAGATAGATGGATAGATATATCAATAGATAGATGGATAGATGGATGGATAGATCAATAGATAGATGGATAGATAGATGGATAGATAGATGGATAGATCAATAGATAGATGGATAGATAGATGGATAGATCAATAGATAGATGGATAGATCAATAGATAGATAGATAGATGGATAGATCAATATATAGATAGATATATATGGATAGATAGATGGATGGATAGATAGATGGATACAGTTGCAAGAAAAAGTATGTGAACCCTTTGGAATGACCTGGATTTCTGCATAAGTTGGTCATAAAATGTGTTCTGATCTTCATCTAAGTCACAACAATAGACAAACACAGTCTGCTTAAACTAATACCACACAAACAATGATATGTTTTCATGTTTTTATTGAACACACCATGTAAACATTCACAGTGCAGGGTGG
>JAPTMU010000612.1:30000-37999 GCA_028583405.1 Pogonophryne albipinna
CTTTCTTTATACATTTTCTTAAACATAAAACATTTCTTACAGCCCTTTAAATCATTCATTCCACTTCTTTATTATTTCACATTGGACACCATCTTTCAAGGACATTCTTAAACTGAGAGTAAATCAATATTTTTGCAGGTGGATGGCAACAAGAAGGTCCAGTTACGTGAGGAAGGGGTGTGAGTGTTTTTCTTCTGCTTATTATGATTGACAGGCGGTGAGATCGAGCACCGGATAGATCCTTCAGATTCCATAAAGTGGCTATTAGCTTTAATGAGTGCTTTTATTTTAATGAGAGGCTCACAGATCTCTTCTCTTTCATTTCATGCGTCACCCCCCCCCCCCCCCATTGGACTGCATTCATATAGCATTTGATTAAAATTCATTTGGACCCGCATGGGAAGTAGCTTCTTGCTCGAGGACTTTTCAACAGCTGGGGATCGAACCACCAACCCTGCGATTGATAATAACAATAAAGCTTTGTTTGTATAGCACTAACACATGCAGATCAACGTGCTTTACAAAATGACACATCACAAGTTAAAAACACACAACAAGACATTCCCCATGGATTATTTGTTAAGAACTTTACAGGTACGTGCAGCAAAATAACATTTGATCAGGTTAATGGACACAAGGAGGTCAAATGTATGATAATACAAATAAAATAGATGATGGTTTCTCTCCGACAGATAAGACAAAAGACAACTGAGTCGATGCAACAGTATAAAATATAAAGCCCCATAAAACTAAGTGAACATATAGGTACAAGAGAAATACAAATAAAAAGATAATAGTAATACAAATTCCATCATTCTAATAAAGGTTATACGATTAAGATATAAAAATAAAAAAACAACGTAAAAAGAAATATTGCGATTGAAACATGTCTTAAAAATCCTTTAAAGGTCCCATGTCATGCTTTTCCGGTTATTACCCGTCCCCTTGTTGTTATGAAGGTTTGTATGCATGTAAACGGTCTGCAGAGTCAAAACCCTCAAAGTACACCCTGTAGGGAGTAAAACTCTAACACAGAAAATACCTCCCCAAAACGCCTCGTTGGAGATACGTCACTGTCCATTTGATTCTTCCGTGTACATCATGATGTCATGTCGTCCCCGGAACGAAATGGACCAATCCGTGGAGCCATTACGTTACGTCCGCGGAGCCGTTACGTTAAGCCCCCGCTGATTGGTCCAAATTGACCAATCCACGGACTTCCTCACACACTCAGTGCAGGCAGCTCTGCTGATCTCTCCTCCCTGGCTGCAGGCTGATAACAGACAGTTGGGATTCTCTCTGCAGACCCATTCTCACAGCGTTTATCAACCTTTTTCTTACTCAATATCAAGCCACACTTATTGTTTTTACTTCGGCTGTGACTTTGTGTCTGTTCAGGATGAGTTTGGCTGTGTTTCGCTGTGTATCGCTAAACAAGGAAATCACACCTCCACGGAGCTCAGCGCGATTCACAATGTCCCGACTGGTCCCGACCAATCGGAGCACACTGGGCTCACAGGGAGGGGGGGGGGGCAAGAGCTGCAACGAGGCGTTTAGTGGAGAGAGTGAATACACATACTTTACAGAGATGCTGTATGAGAAACCAATGTGAGTTTGGAAAATTGCACAGTATGAATCTATTCTAGTAGACCTCTACAATGGAATGATGATCAGTGGAAATGGCCATGACATGGGACCTTTAAGACCTATGAAATAAATAAAACAAAATACAGGTAGGTCAATAATGAACACCATTTAAAAATATGTGTATTTCGCTGGTGTTTAAAAATGTCCCCGCAAATTTAAAATGAAGGCCTGTCCGTTCACGTTGGACAGATTGACGAGTAGAGAAATGTTGGCTAACAGTTCACTGACCCTCCAACCAATCAAAGCTGATGTGTTCCACACGAAGCCACCACCCAGCACCGAAAACACCCCCGCGGCTTCCACTTCTTTCATTTCCTATTTTCATCTCCAATGTCAATCCATCTTATTCTAATGAAGCTCTGATTCCAGAAGCATCCGAGCGTTAACCGTCCTCAGCCCTCAGCCTCCATCAGATTATCCTGATGGTGGAGGTTTGATTTAAATTGTGTTAATGGTTTAAATCTCTCCGACTGAAGCGTGGAGTCAGAAATCAGCTGGAGCAGAAACTTCAGCTCTTCTCCGTGTTAATAATTCAGACCTGGATGATGGGCAGAGAAAAAAGTACACACATCCTTTACTCAAGTAGAAGTACAAATACTCGTGTTTAAAAATACTCTGGTAAAAGTAGAAGTACTGACTAAACTTCTTTACTCAAGTAAAAGTAAAGAGGCTTTGAAATGTACTTCAGTAAAAAGTACCCATAACTAGCAGCTGTTTTAAAGAGTACCTGACCTCCCTTTATATTAATAGAACAATAATGTCATTGTTAGCTAATGAATGTTTCCATGCTGAACAACGCATTGTTCAACATGTGTTCAACATGTAAGAAGTAGAAAGTACAGGTATTTGTGTTCAACATGTAAGAAGTAGAAAGTACAGGTATTTGTGTTCAACATGTAAGAAGTAGAAAGTACAGGTATTTGTGTTCAACATGTAAGAAGTCAAAGTAAAAAGTTGTCAGAAAAATAAGTAGTGCAGTCAGACCCAGCCCCATGGGCGGGCCCCATGGGGCTGGGCCCGCCCATCCAGGATTTGGGCCCGCCCATCCAGGATTTGGGCGCGCTGTTTTAATCAGGGCTGAATACCACATTTGTATTGTTTTATTATTATGTTTATTGTTGTTATTTGTAGGGCTTTGTCCTAATATTTATTTTTGTATTAGTTTAATATCATTTTTTTATTTTGCTAGGAAATTCTGAATGAAAGGCAAGACTGGTTTTTCGCTGGGTTGAGTCGTGTGGGTTTTTGAGTGAGATGCGGCACAGCAGCCTGTCAGTTAGTTTACTCTTGCTAGAGGTTCACGAAAGGAATATGGCAACTCAGCGCCAGATGCAGCACATTAGAAGAAATCAGTTAGGCCTACGTTACCAACGAGCAAGCAAGTCAGCTGGCAATCAATTATATTTTGAAGAGAAATTTACTCTCAAGCCGGCTCTCTCACAAACTCCTGCTCTGTGCGCAAGCAGACCGCAGGCTCTCTCTCTCTCTCTCTCTCTCTCTCTCTCTCTCTCTCTCTCTCTCTCTCTCTCTCTCTCTCTCTCTCTCTCTCTCTCTCTCTCTCTCTCTCAACCTCACTCCACCTCTCCACCCTGTGTGCGCTGAAGTTTGCCTGCGTGCTTGCCCAAGGTGGCACAGCGTTACAAATGTGCCACAAAACCAACCAATGGATACATAAGACCGTCAACAGCCTTATCGCAACCTAAAACCCCTCTCTTTCAAAAATTCACGAGCGCCCCCCCCCCCCCGTTGACAATTCAGATTTCCCGGGAAATTTAAGTGTTGTGGTGGGCCCGCCCTGGTAAATCAAATGCCCGCCCAGACATGTACGTCTGCCGCCGGGTCTGAGTGGAGTAAAGTACTGGTACCAGAAAAATGTACTTAAGTACAGTAACAAATTTTACTCCATTACTTCCCACCTCTGCTATTGCTGAACATCAGCATGTTTTGTAGAATATTTTAATCTGGAGATTGAGGATCAGGAAAATGATTACTGAGGTTAAGAAAATCAATTAAGAAGTTGCACATTTTCTCGTAGACTTCTATACAATCTTTAAAACACTTGAACAAGGAAGAAAATAGTATAAGGAATACTAAAGTACAAATGAAATCCTTGGCTGTGACCCACTTTACTATTAGTCCGGAAACATTCAAATGAGACTTAACTTTATTATGAGGCATGATTTAATAAAATACTCATTTGTTAGCGACCCATTTGTTCTCGTTATGTCCATGTTTAGAGTGCAATGGATGGCTAAAGACTCAATGTACATTTCATATTTATATCCAATATTTAATATTCCATCACTCAAATACTTATGCATATAATATCCTGCTTTATATTTTTTCACTTTAAATTTGTAATTCAACAAGTATATTTTTCTTTTTTTTGTCTTGCTGTTTTATTTCTATTGAGATGTTGACATTTGTAAATGTTTATTTCTTGTCTTTTAATGTTATTGTACATTGCCATGTCTTTGTTTGCTGCTGCAACGCAAACATTTCCCAACTTGGGATTAATAAAGTACTTCTTATCTTATCTTAGAAGGCTAATTTGAGATAAACTGGAACATCTGGAGGCTCTCCATTGTGTCAGTAGCCATTAAACTGTATTCACATGAAGTTAAGTTCAAAGTATTATCCATATTCAATGTCAAACAAAGGTTGATATGGAAGACATGTCATAAATAAAGTGCCAGAGAATTTCCAATTGTCATTCTTTTTATTGAACAATTGACAAAAGTAAAAATGTTCATGCTGTCTAAAAATGTTAAAGTTGTTCCAGTAAATATTTTCTCGAAAGTTTGTCTATAATAGATTTATGAACTTTAAACCAATCAGATTGAAGTTGTGGCATTTTAGCAGTTTTTAGTATCACCCCATCTGTTTGAAATCCATCCGTAAATATTAAACCTGTTCAATATGTACCCGATAATATCCTGTTGTGTGTTTGGGAAGACGGTGGACAGCTGAAAACCATCATGTTGTTATAGCATCTGTTGAGATTTGGAATATGTTTTAGTTAAAGCCAGCCCTAAGGTAGATTTTGAGGGAATGATTGGGTCCAAAAACACTTTTTTCCCGAGGGCGTGAACTGGTTAATTGGGCTTTGAATGGCTGATTTATTTTTGTTTCACTCTATTTTTCACGTTAGTAATAGAGTTATTAGTCGACAGTAAAGCTGGGCTGAAGGAGGCTTGAATCAATGAAATGTTTTGACAGGTTGAAGTTTTTATTTCTGCGGGATGACCAAACACAATCTGCTAAACTAAACAAGATCCAACACAGTGTTACACGTTTTTGTATGAAGGTAGATATGGTGCAAAATGTGAGAGCTTGTAAAACCTGATGTGAGCACTTGCAGAAAACAAATCTGAGCTTGTGTGCATACATTTACACTTGTATAAAATATCCACGTAACTGTGAACCAAATTTGAAGTCACAGAAAAAAAAAAAAACGTTTTGTAACTTCTAGAAAAAAAATGAACTTAGTGATGAAATGTTCACTTGGAGAGAAAAAAATATTTTTTCCATATGTTTTCCATTAAAACTGCAACTTGGTTATTACAACCTCTCAAATCAGTCATTACAACTTCACGAATCTGCGGCCTTGACTTTTGCTACACTTCTTGCGATGAATGTGTCGCTAAAGTAATTTTCACCTGTAGATGTGGGGGGAGGGGGGGGGGTTGGAGTGAAGGGGCGGAGCTATCAGAACGACGAGGCGCAAGGTCGGGTCAGTCACAAATGGCCCTTTCACACCAACGCGGTTCCAGGGCCGGTTCGGAGCTGGAGCTTGAAAAGCACCCTTTTTTCCTGTTCACACCGCAGCGGAGCTGCCTCTAAGCTCCGGAATCCGGTTCAAATATATTTTTTAAATATATATTTTTCTGCAAGTGAACATTTCATCACTAAGTTCATTTTTTTTCTACAAGCTACAAAACTTTTTTTTTTTTTCTGTGACTTCAAATTTGGTTCACAGATACGTGGATATTTTATACAAGTGTAAATGTATGCACACAAGCTCAGATTTTTTTTCTGCTCGTGCTCACATCAGGTTTTACAAGCTCTCGCATTTTGCACCATATCTACCTTCATATTTTTGGGCCTTTTTTGTCTGAATCTACCAAAGAAAGATCTATATTTTCAATCCTGTCTTCATTGCCTTGGTTGTTCTTCCAATTTCCTTTTTTTTAAATATCTGTACTAATAAAATATGTCAGATTCAGAGGAATGGGACTATCGGGTCAATCATAAGAAATTCCTTCTGTGAAGTAAGACGTCTTTAAAACGCACTTCATTCCCAATTCTAGTAGAGATCTTATAGTTTGCAAATCAAGTATGCTACAGGAAGTCCTCCGGTCTAATTAACTAAATATACTTATTCTTTTGAAACTGTTACAACAAAAGAGTCTGAAATTGCTGTTTTCAGATGAGTAACATTTATTGATTTAGATGTGTTAGGGTTAGGTAGATTAAGAACAGAGCAGATCATAGTCATGGTTCAAAGCAACAACCATTGATTGTGTGGAACAGGAAAAAGTGTCCCACAGTTTGTTGAACCTACAATTTACGTCCACCTACGAGTCTTTATGGTACTAATAACACATTATCACATAGTGTACTCACATAGTTTATAGTCCTCTTATTCTCTTGAGAGTCATTGGTCATAATTAATGTGACCATTTGAGATCTTTGCAGGTCAACATACGCAGTTCAAGGCCTTCGAACAAGTCACCTCAAGCCTGATTTGGATCAAATATGTATCATTCCTCCCTTTGTTGTTTTGGGCTGGTAAACAGATTGAATTTAAGTTCTGAACACTTCTCAGCCTCCCCCCCACAGGGACACTTCTCACTGAGTTAATTGTGATGTTATGATTAAAGGCTATCACTTTTTACTCCCACACAGACAAGAAAAACAATTCAATGACGTGTGGAACTACATTCAGTATAAGATGTATTCAAAACGCCTACAGAGAATAGAGAACTGGCTCCGTTTCCATGCCCTCTGTGTGTGTGTGTGTGTGTGTGTGTGTGTGTGTGTGTGTGTGTGTGTGTGTTGTGTGTGTGTGTGTGTGTGTGTGTGTGTGTGTGTGTGTGTGGCCTAGCATTACTATACTTGTGGGGACCTAAATCTGTTTACACAGTCACGTGTGGGGACTCGCCTCCCTTATGGGGACAAATTGGAGGTCCCCATGAGGGGAATCATTAATTTTAGGGTGAAGACTTGGTTAGGGTTAGGGTTAGGGTTAGGCATGTGTTGGTTATGGTTAAGGTTAGGATAAGTCTCCAGGAAATGCATGTAAGTCAAGGTAATGTCCCCTGAAGTGATGTATACATGGTATGTGTGTGTGTGTGTGTGTGTGTGTGTGTGTGTGTGTGTGTGTGTGTGTGTGTGTGTGTGTGTGTGTGTGTGTGTGTGTGTGTGTGTGTGTGTGTGTGTGTGTGTGTGTGTGTGTGTCATTATTGTCTTGAGAGTTACCTGGGTTAGGGTAGAATGTCGATTTAGCTTAGCAAGGTTCCTAATTGACGAAAATTACCTGGAAGTGTCTCAGTGTCAGCCGTGATAAGAGTTGTTCAGATTCTCTAGATGATAGGAAAGGAGCTTCAATGCTTCCTTTATTATCTCCTTTAGGAAACAGTGGATTATCCCTCACAAAATAAATTTCATCTGACAACATTCAGCCGTTCATGGAAACAACCGAACGTGACTTATTCAACTTTTTACAACTCATAGCGTAACTTGCCAACATGTTTATATGGTTTTTAACTTACTATTAAATCAAAAGACAAAATATGAATGTTATGCTTTTGTAATGCTACAAACAAACTATATAATTGTCGCTTGGCTGACTCAACTTGTTGACGTTTATTCGTCTCATTTAAACACTCGTTAGCAACCTCAGTATTTATGACACATAAAAGCGTCGGAAATGAATGTGTTGTATGTTCGTGTTTTATGTTGTAAGACAGAAATGTTTACCACACAAACACAATTGATCTGGAGAGGAGGGAACCGGAAGTGCTAAATCTTTCCAGGTTTTAGGACTCATTCCTGCACCACTCTATTACAATCTGCATTGTTTATCCAATCAGGTGCAGGAAGAGTGAAAGAGAGCCATCAACAGAGAGGGCAAAAGTACACATCCTTTACTCAAGTAGAAGTACAAATACTCGTGTTTAAAAATACTCTGGTAAAAGTAGAAGTACTGACTAAACTTTTTTACTCAAGTAAAAGTAAAGAGGCTTTGAAATGTACTTCAGTAAAAAGTACCCATAACAAGCAGCTGTTCTAAAGAGTACCTGACCTCCCTTTATATTAATAGAACAATAATGTCATTGTTAGCTAATGA
>JAPTMU010000082.1:0-145000 GCA_028583405.1 Pogonophryne albipinna
AGAGGAGCTTGAGTGAGATGTGATTATACCTGGACTGATTCTACGAGTGAGAGTGCAACGATCATTCTGCTTACCGCAGTGAGATCAAAATGTTTAATTCCTAACTAGCCAGTTCTTCATGATGACATGTCTAGTGTGTATGAATTCTCACGTCAAGGACTCCGTAGTTGCTGTGTGGAGTTCTGTATTCCTCCAGATACACACACTCCCTCCATTTAATTCTAATCCTAACCGTCTCTTCTCCTTGCTGAATCCTAAAATGGACGCTGACGGCTTATCCTCATCTCTGTTATAAAGCCATATCTCAGGCAAACGTAGGGGAAACACGTATATTGTTAATAAAATAAGCATATTGGGGTCAAAAGGTCAAACTACTGGATTAAGAAATACATTAATACTCACCTTCTCACGGGAACATACGGGACAGGAGGGAATATACGTAGGCTTTACGAGGCCACGCCCCCACCCCTATAAATAAGAGTGCAGATGCCAACTCTGGCTCACTCTGTCAGGATCATTTGTCCTCTTGCAGTCTGAAGTCTGTTCACACAGCTGCATAATTTTTACGAGACACACTGCTGGAACTGATCCCCCAAGCAGGGCCATTCCTGGATGAGATTGTATAGATGTAATGGGCCGAAACGATCGATGATACCTGGGTTATCTACTGAAGATGTGTTAATTTTTTTAATATGGACGACATTAAAAGCACTACCATGATGTGTCATCTAATATAATTTTTTGAGTCAACACAGTTCAACGAGAGGAGCTTGAGTGAGATGTGATTATACCTGGACTGATTCTACGAGTGAGAGTGCAATGTTCATTCTGCTTACCGCAGTGAGATCAAAATGTTTAATTCCTAACTAGCCAGTTCTTCATGATGACATGTCTAGTGTGTATGAATTATCACGTCAAGGACTCCGTAGTTGCTGTGTGGAGTTCTGTATTCCTCCAGATACACACACTCCCTCCATTTAATTCTAATCCTAACCGTCTCTTCTCCTTGCTGAATCCTAAAATGGACGCTGACGTGCTTATCCTCATCTCTGTTATAAAGCCATATCTCAGGCAAACGTAGGGGAACACGTATATTGTTAATAAAATAAGCATATTGGGGTCAAAAGGTCAAACTACTGGATTAAGAAATACATTAATACTCACCTTCTCACGGGAACATACGGGACAGGAGGGAATATACGTAGGCTTTACGAGGCCACGCCCCCACCCCTATAAATAAGAGTGCAGATGCCAACTCTGGCTCACTCTGTCAGGATCATTTGTCCTCTTGCAGTCTGAAGTCTGTTCACACAGCTGCATAATTTTTACGAGACACACTGCTGGAACTGATCCCCCAAGCAGGGCCATTCCTGGATGAGATTGTATAGATGTAATGGGCCGAAACGATCGATGATACCTGGGTTATCTACTGAAGATGTGTTAATTTTTTTTATATGGACGACATTAAAAGCACTACCATGATGTGTCATCTCATATAATTTTTTGAGTCAACACAGTTCAACGAGAGGAGCTTGAGTGAGATGTGATTATACCTGGACTGATTCTACGAGTGAGAGCGCAACGATCATTCTGCTTACCGCAGTGAGATCAAAATGTTTAATTCCTAACTAGCCAGTTCTTCATGATGACATGTCTATGAATTCTCACGTCAAGGACTCCGTAGATGCTGTGTGGAGTTCTGTATTCCTCCAGATACACACACTCCCTCCATTTAATTCTAATCCTAACCGTCTCTTCTCCTTGCTGAATCCTAAAATGGACGCTGACGTGCTTATCCTCATCTCTGTTATAAAGCCATATCTCAGGCAAACGTAGGGGAACACGTATATTGTTAATAAAATAAGCATATTGGGGTCAAAAGGTCAAACTACTGGATTAAGAAATACATTAATACTCACCTTCTCACGGGAACATACGGGACAGGAGGGAATATACGTAGGCTTTACGAGGCCACGCCCCCACCCCTATAAATAAGAGTGCAGATGCCAACTCTGGCTCACTCTGTCAGGATCATTTGTCCTCTTGCAGTCTGAAGTCTGTTCACACAGCTGCATAATTTTTACGAGACACACTGCTGGAACTGATCCCCCAAGCAGGGCCATTCCTGGATGAGATTGTATAGATGTAATGGGCCGAAACGATCGATGATACCTGGGTTATCTACTGAAGATGTGTTAATTTTTTTAATATGGACGACATTAAAAGCATTACCATGATGTGTCATCTAATATAATTTTTTGAGTCAACACAGTTCAACGAGAGGAGCTTGAGTGAGATGTGATTATACCTGGACTGATTCTACGAGTGAGAGTGCAACGATCATTCTGCTTACCGTTGTGAGATCAAAATGTTTAATTCCTAACTAGCCAGTTCTTCATGATGACATGTCTAGTGTGTATGAATTCTCACGTCAAGGACTCCGTAGTTGCTGTTTAGAGTTCTGTATTCCTCCAGATACACACACTCCCTCCATTTAATTCTAATCCTAACCGTCTCTTCTCCTTGCTGAATCCTAAAATGGACGCTGACGTGCTTATCCTCATCTCTGTTATAAAGCCATATCTCAGGCAAACGTAGGGGAACACGTATATTGTTAATAAAATAAGCATATTGGGGTCAAAAGGTCAAACTACTGGATTAAGAAATACATTAATACTCACCTTCTCACGGAACATACGGGACAGGAGGGAATATACGTAGGCTTTACGAGGCCACGCCCCCACCCCTATAAATAAGAGTGCAGATGCCAACTCTGGCTCACTCTGTCAGGATCATTTGTCCTCTTGCAGTCTGAAGTCTGTTCACACAGCTGCATAATTTTTACGAGACACACTGCTGGAACTGATCCCCCAAGCAGGGCCATTCCTGGATGAGATTGTATAGATGTAATGGGCCGAAACGATCGATGATACCTGGGTTATCTACTGAAGACGTGTTAAATTTTTTTATATGGACGACATTAAAAGCACTACCATGATGTGTCATCTAATATAATTTTTTGAGTCAACACAGTTCAACGAGAGGAGCTTGAGTGAGATGTGATTATACCTGGAGTGATTCTACGAGTGAGAGTGCAACGATCATTCTGCTTACCGCAGTGAGATCAAAATGTTTAATTCCTAACTAGCCAGTTCTTCATGATGACATGTCTAGTGTGTATGAATTCTCACGTCAAGGACTCCGTAGTTGCTGTGTGGAGTTCTGTATTCCTCCAGATACACACACTCCCTCCATTTAATTCTAATCCTAACCGTCTCTTCTCCTTGCTGAATCCTAAAATGGACGCTGACGTGCTTATCCTCATCTCTGTTATAAAGCCATATCTCAGGCAAACGTAGGGGAACATGTATATTGTTAATAAAATAAGCATATTGGGGTCAAAGGTCAAACTACTGGATTAAGAAATACATTAATACTCACCTTCTCACGGGAACATACGGGACAGGAGGAATATACGTAGGCTTTACGAGGCCACGCCCCCACCCCTATAAATAAGAGTGCAGATGCCAACTCTGGCTCACTCTGTCAGGATCATTTGTCCTCTTGCAGTCTGAAGTCTGTTCACACAGCTGCATAATTTTTACGAGACACACTGCTGGAACTGATCCCCCAAGCAGGGCCATTCCTGGATGAGATTGTATAGATGTAATGGGCCGAAACAATCGATGATACCTGGGTTATCTACTGAAGATGTGTTAATTTTTTTTATATGGACGACATTAAAAGCACTACCATGATGTGTCATCTAATATAATTTTTTGAGTCAACACAGTTCAACGAGAGGAGCTTGAGTGAGATGTGATTATACCTGGACTGATTCTACGAGTGAGAGTGCAACGATCATTCTGCTTACCGCAGTGAGATCAAAATGTTTAATTCCTAACTAGCCAGTTCTTCATGATGACATGTCTAGTGTGTATGAATTCTCACGTCAAGGACTCCGTAGTTGCTGTGTGGAGTTCTGTATTCCTCCAGATACACACACTCCCTCCATTTAATTCTAATCCTAACCGTCTCTTCTCCTTGCTGAATCCTAAAATGGACGCTGACGTGCTTATCCGCATCTCTGTTATAAAGCCATATCTCAGGCAAACGTAGGGGAACATGTATATTGTTAATAAAATAAGCATATTGGGGTCAAAAGGTCAAACTACTGGATTAAGAAATACATTAATACTCACCTTCTCACGGGAACATACGGGACAGGAGGGAATATACGTAGGCTTTACGAGGCCACGCCCCCACCCCCTATAAATAAGAGTGCAGATGCCAACTCTGGCTCACTCTGTCAGGATCATTTGTCCTCTTGCAGTCTGAAGTCTGTTCACACAGCTGCATAATTTTTACGAGACACACTGCTGGAACTGATCCCCCAAGCAGGGCCATTCCTGGATGAGATTGTATAGATGTAATGGGCCGAAACGATCGATGATACCTGGGTTATCTACTGAAGATGTGTTAATTTTTTTTATATGGACGACATTAAAAGCACTACCATGATGTGTCATCTAATATAATTTTTTGAGTCAACACAGTTCAACGAGAGGAGCTTGAGTGAGATGTGATTATACCTGGACTGATTCTACGAGTGAGAGTGCAACGATCATTCTGCTTACCGCAGTGAGATCAAAATGTTTAATTCCTAACTAGCCAGTTCTTCATGATGACATGTCTAGTGTGTAAGAATTCTCACGTCAAGGACTCCGTAGTTGCTGTTTGGAGTTCTGTATTCCTCCAGATACACACACTCCCTCCATTTAATTCTAATCCTAACCGTCTCTTCTCCTTGCTGAATCCTAAAATGGACGCTGACGTGCTTATCCTCATCTCTGTTATAAAGCCATATCTCAGGCAAACGTAGGGGAACACGTATATTGTTAATAAAATAAGCATATTGGGGTCAAAAGGTCAAACTACTGGATTAAGAAATACATTAATACTCACCTTCTCACGGGAACATACGGGACAGGAGGGAATATACGTAGGCTTTACGAGGCCACGCCCCCACCCCTATAAATAAGAGTGCAGATGCCAACTCTGGCTCACTCTGTCAGGATCATTTGTCCTCTTGCAGTCTGAAGTCTGTTCACACAGCTGCATAATTTTTACGAGACACACTGCTGGAAACTGATCCCCCAAGCAGGGCCATTCCTGGATGAGATTGTATAGATGTAATGGGCCGAAACGATCGATGATACCTGGGTTATCTACTGAAGATGTGTTAATTTTTTTTATATGGACGACATTAAAAGCACTACCATGATGTGTCATCTCATATAATTTTTTGAGTCAACACAGTTCAACGAGAGGAGCTTGAGTGAGATGTGATTATACCTGGAGTGATTCTACGAGTGAGAGTGCAACGATCATTCTGCTTACCGCAGTGAGATCAAAATGTTTAATTCCTAACTAGCCAGTTCTTCATGATGACATGTCTAGTGTGTATGAATTCTCACGTCAAGGACTCCGTAGTTGCTGTGTGGAGTTCTGTATTCCTCCAGATACACACACTCCCTCCATTTAATTCTAATCCTAACCGTCTCTTCTCCTTGCTGAATCCTAAAATGGACGCTGACGTGCTTATCCTCATCTCTGTTATAAAGCCATATCTCAGGCAAACGTAGGGGAACACGTATATTGTTAATAAAATAAGCATATTGGGGTCAAAAGGTCAAACTACTGGATTAAGAAATACATTAATACTCACCTTCTCACGGAACATACGGGACAGGAGGAATATACGTAGGCTTTACGAGGCCACGCCCCCACCCCTATAAATAAGAGTGCAGATGCCAACTCTGGCTCACTCTGTCAGGATCATTTGTCCTCTTGCAGTCTGAAGTCTGTTCACACAGCTGCATAATTTTTACGAGACACACTGCTGGAACTGATCCCCCAAGCAGGGCCATTCCTGGATGAGATTGTATAGATGTAATGGGTCGAAACGATCGATGATACCTGGGTTATCTACTGAAGATGTGTTAATTTTTTTTATATGGACGACATTAAAAGCACTACCATGATGTGTCATCTAATATAATTTTTTGAGTCAACACAGTTCAACGAGAGGAGCTTGAGTGAGATGTGATTATACCTGGACTGATTCTACGAGTGAGAGTGCAACGATCATTCTGCTTACCGCAGTGAGATCAAAATGTTTAATTCCTATCTAGCCAGTTCTTCATGATGACATGTCTAGTGTGTATGAATTCTCACGTCAAGGACTCCGTAGTTGCTGTGTGGAGTTCTGTATTCCTCCAGATACACACACTCCCTCCATTTAATTCTAATCCTAACCATCTCTTCTCCTTGCTGAATCCTAAAATGGACGCTGACGTGCTTATCCTCATCTCTGTTATAAAGCCATATCTCAGGCAAATGTAGGGGAACACGTATATTGTTAATAAAATAAGCATATTGGGGTCAAAAGGTCAAACTACTGGATTAAGAAATACATTAATACTCACCTTCTCACGGGAACATACGGGACAGGAGGGAATATACGTAGGCTTTACGAGGCCATGCCCCCACCCCTATAAATAAGAGTACAGATGCCAACTCTGGCTCACTCTGTCAGGATCATTTGTCCTCTTGCAGTCTGAAGTCTGTTCACACAGCTGCATAATTTTTACGAGACACACTGCTGGAACTGATCCCCCAAGCAGGGCCATTCCTGGATGAGATTGTATAGATGTAATGGGCCGAAACGATCGATGATACCTGGGTTATCTACTGAAGATGTGTTAATTTTTTTTATATGGACGACATTAAAAGCACTACCATGATGTGTCATCTAATATAATTTTTTGAGTCAACACAGTTCAACGAGAGGAGCTTGAGTGAGATGTGATTATACCTGGACTGATTCTACGAGTGAGAGTGCAACGATCATTCTGCTTACCGCAGTGAGATCAAAATGTTTAATTCCTAACTAGCCAGTTCTTCATGATGACATGTCTAGTGTGTATGAATTCTCACGTCAAGGACTCCGTAGTTGCTGTGTGGAGTTCTGTATTCCTCCAGATACACACACTCCCTCCATTTAATTCTAATCCTAACCATCTCTTCTCCTTGCTGAATCCTAAAATGGACGCTGACGTGCTTATCCTCATCTCTGTTATAAAGCCATATCTCAGGCAAACGTAGGGGAACACGTATATTGTTAATAAAATAAGCATATTGGGGTCAAAAGGTCAAACTACTGGATTAAGAAATACATTAATACTCACCTTCTCACGGGAACATACGGGACAGGAGGGAATATACGTAGGCTTTACGAGGCCACGCCCCCACCCCTATAAATAAGAGTGCAGATGCCAACTCTGGCTCACTCTGTCAGGATCATTTGTCCTCTTGCAGTCTGAAGTCTGTTCACACAGCTGCATAATTTTGACGAGACACACTGCTGGAACTGATCCCCCAAGCAGGGCCATTCCTGGATGAGATTGTATAGATGTAATGGGCCGAAACGATCGATGATACCTGGGTTATCTACTGAAGATGTGTTAATTTTTTTAATATGGACGACATTAAAAGCACTACCATGATGTGTCATCTAATATAATTTTTTGAGTCAACACAGTTCAACGAGAGGAGCTTGAGTGAGATGTGATTATACCTGGACTGATTCTACGAGTGAGAGTGCAACGATCATTCTGCTTACCGCAGTGAGATCAAAATGTTTAATTCCTAACTAGCCAGTTCTTCATGATGACATGTCTAGTGTGTATGAATTCTCACGTCAAGGACTCCGTAGTTGCTGTGTGGAGTTCTGTATTCCTCCAGATACACACACTCCCTCCATTTAATTCTAATCCTAACCATCTCTTCTCCTTGCTGAATCCTAAAATGGACGCTGACGTGCTTATCCTCATCTCTGTTATAAAGCCATATCTCAGGCAAACGTAGGGGAACACGTATATTGTTAATAAAATAAGCATATTGGGGTCAAAAGGTCAAACTACTGGATTAAGAAATACATTAATACTCACCTTCTCACGGGAACATACGGGACAGGAGGGAATATACGTAGGCTTTACGAGGCCACGCCCCCACCCCTATAAATAAGAGTGCAGATGCCAACTCTGGCTCACTCTGTCAGGATCATTTGTCCTCTTGCAGTCTGAAGTCTGTTCACACAGCTGCATAATTTTGACGAGACACACTGCTGGAACTGATCCCCCAAGCAGGGCCATTCCTGGATGAGATTGTATAGATGTAATGGGCCGAAACGATCGATGATACCTGGGTTATCTACTGAAGATGTGTTAATTTTTTTAATATGGACGACATTAAAAGCACTACCATGATGTGTCATCTAATATAATTTTTAGAGTCAACACAGTTCAACGAGAGGAGCTTGAGTGAGATGTGATTATACCTGGAGTGATTCTACGAGTGAGAGTGCAACGATCATTCTGCTTACCGCAGTGAGATCAAAATGTTTAATTCCTAACTAGCCAGTTCTTCATGATGACATGTCTAGTGTGTATGAATTCTCACGTCAAGGACTCCGTAGTTGCTGTGTGGAGTTCTGTATTCCTCCAGATACACACACTCCCTCCATTTAATTCTAATCCTAACCGTCTCTTCTCCTTGCTGAATCCTAAAATGGACGCTGACGTGCTTATCCTCATCTCTGTTATAAAGCCATATCTCAGGCAAACGTAGGGGAACACGTATATTGTTAATAAAATAAGCATATTGGGGTCAAAAGGTCAAACTACTGGATTAAGAAATACATTAATACTCACCTTCTCACGGGAACATACGGGACAGGAGGGAATATATGTAGGCTTTACGAGGCCACGCCCCCACCCCTATAAATAAGAGTGCAGATGCCAACTCTGGCTCACTCTGTCAGGATCATTTGTCCTCTTGCAGTCTGAAGTCTGTTCACACAGCTGCATAATTTTGACGAGACACACTGCTGGAACTGATCCCCCAAGCAGGGCCATTCCTGGATGAGATTGTATAGATGTAATGGGCCGAAACGATCGATGATACCTGGGTTATCTACTGAAGATGTGTTAATTTTTTTAATATGGACGACATTAAAAGCACTACCATGATGTGTCATCTAATATAATTTTTTGAGTCAACACAGTTCAACGAGAGGAGCTTGAGTGAGATGTGATTATACCTGGACTGATTCTACGAGTGAGAGTGCAACGATCATTCTGCTTACCGCAGTGAGATCAAAATGTTTAATTCCTAACTAGCCAGTTCTTCATGATGACATGTCTAGTGTGTATGAATTCTCACGTCAAGGACTCCGTAGTTGCTGTGTGGAGTTCTGTATTCCTCCAGATACACACACTCCCTCCATTTAATTCTAATCCTAACCATCTCTTCTCCTTGCTGAATCCTAAAATGGACGCTGACGTGCTTATCCTCATCTCTGTTATAAAGCCATATCTCAGGCAAACGTAGGGGAACACGTATATTGTTAATAAAATAAGCATATTGGGGTCAAAAGGTCAAACTACTGGATTAAGAAATACATTAATACTCACCTTCTCACGGGAACATACGGGACAGGAGGGAATATACGTAGGCTTTACGAGGCCACGCCCCCACCCCTATAAATAAGAGTGCAGATGCCAACTCTGGCTCACTCTGTCAGGATCATTTGTCCTCTTGCAGTCTGAAGTCTGTTCACACAGCTGCATAATTTTGACGAGACACACTGCTGGAACTGATCCCCCAAGCAGGGCCATTCCTGGATGAGATTGTATAGATGTAATGGGCCGAAACGATCGATGATACCTGGGTTATCTACTGAAGATGTGTTAATTTTTTTAATATGGACGACATTAAAAGCACTACCATGATGTGTCATCTAATATAATTTTTTGAGTCAACACAGTTCAACGAGAGGAGCTTGAGTGAGATGTGATTATACCTGGACTGATTCTACGAGTGAGAGTGCAACGATCATTCTGCTTACCGCAGTGAGATCAAAATGTTTAATTCCTAACTAGCCAGTTCTTCATGATGACATGTCTAGTGTGTATGAATTCTCACGTCAAGGACTCCGTAGTTGCTGTGTGGAGTTCTGTATTCCTCCAGATACACACACTCCCTCCATTTAATTCTAATCCTAACCGTCTCTTCTCCTTGCTGAATCCTAAAATGGACGCTGACGTGCTTATCCTCATCTCTGTTATAAAGCCATATCTCAGGCAAACGTAGGGGAACACGTATATTGTTAATAAAATAAGCATATTGGGGTCAAAAGGTCAAACTACTGGATTAAGAAATACATTAATACTCACCTTCTCACGGGAACATACGGGACAGGAGGGAATATATGTAGGCTTTACGAGGCCACGCCCCCACCCCTATAAATAAGAGTGCAGATGCCAACTCTGGCTCACTCTGTCAGGATCATTTGTCCTCTTGCAGTCTGAAGTCTGTTCACACAGCTGCATAATTTTGACGAGACACACTGCTGGAACTGATCCCCCAAGCAGGGCCATTCCTGGATGAGATTGTATAGATGTAATGGGCCGAAACGATCGATGATACCTGGGTTATCTACTGAAGATGTGTTAATTTTTTTAATATGGACGACATTAAAAGCACTACCATGATGTGTCATCTAATATAATTTTTTGAGTCAACACAGTTCAACGAGAGGAGCTTGAGTGAGATGTGATTATACCTGGACTGATTCTACGAGTGAGAGTGCAACGATCATTCTGCTTACCGCAGTGAGATCAAAATGTTTAATTCCTAACCCTAACCCTAACCCTCTGTTGTCTAAGAGTATCTACCAGAACATCCCCATACAATGACATGGTCATTGAAGAGCTAGTGTGTAACTTATTAGGGTGACCTAGCTTACGTATCGTAGGATGGGAATGATTACTGACAAAATAAAACATAATAATAATAATATAGGATTGTACTTTTAGAATATACCTTAATTTATTTTCTAATGAGTGTACCATTTTAACTTTACCCTTATTTCAACAATTACTTGCATTTAAAACAGTCCACCTATTTATCTTTCTACTTTATAACCCAAACCTTTCCCCTCTCGGGCCCCCCGGGGCCAGGTTAGAGGGTAACGGGTTAACAGAGAAAGCCTAGACCGGCTGCGGAGTGTGGAACGTAGACACTGACCTACTCTTGTACATTGTACTCTCTGGATATCCTCACCCTATTTCCTAAACCATAGCCAATAGTAGATTTACTATTTAAACCTTAGTCGAACCACGAAACTTTGTGGTTAGACTGACAAGTGGAAGAGGTCAACTGACCGATTCCACTGAGTGAAGGCGTTTAAGTGTCCGCTTATACTCACTCCTAAATCTTAGACATTTTTGTAACGCAAATAGAACCTGTCTTTTAGGCATTTTTAGAATGTTTAAGGTTTAATCTTTAGAATATGCCTTTATTTATCTACTTATGAGGGTATCATTTTGACTTCACTCTTATATAGTTACATACAATAAGGTTAGAATGAATTTAAAATAAAATATTTTTTTCATAAAAATTCAGATGCTAATTTTATGCTAACGCTAAGTTATACTAATGCTAATGGTGACGTCATGAACCCAGGACCTATTAACCATGACCCCTGATCCGGTTACTTTATCACCTACCATTAAGCTAGAGGATCTAAGCCACATGGCCCTATGAACCCTTCATCTTTGCTAAGCTAACAGGAATTAATAGGGAAGTCAATGTCTCAGAACCACGTGAACTGTTCACCTTTGACCCGGGGGTTTTACATTCAACTAACCACAACACGGGGTTTCATAACAAACAGGCACTTCCTGGTTTATGGGATTTTCCCGCGAGTTCGGATTACGTCACTTCCTTTCAAACAGCTGTCTACTGACCCACGGTACGTAAAAACGTAGCAGGAGTAAAATAATAATGAAATCTGTTAAAAGGTATATTTTAGACGGATTAATCTCGGTCTACTCAATTACATTTAATTAGTTACATGAATTAAACCTTATATTAAGACACAATTTGGGGAAAACATGTTTTTTAAAAACTTTATAAATACTTGGTTATACAGTGCACAGGCGCATAATGGGGGAGGATATTGTAAACGCGATCGCAATTTTTTAATTTACTTTAAAAAATAGATTTTTCAATATTGACATTAATTAGGTTTAATTATTAAAATCCTTGAGCAGCTATACCAAGACTCATTTGAGGAAAAATAGGCTTGAAACACTTACATTAAATAGATCGTTTTATTTTGATCTTCACAAAATGGCTCTCACTATTTTACTGTTTACATTTCTCTCAGATTTACACTGATTTATTGATCATTAAATGTCGGGAGTGATCAGGTTTAACTATTAAAATATTAGAAATGCTAACCTAAGACTCATTTGGGGAAAATAGGTTTGAAACACGGACCTTAATAGATCGTTTTATTTTTGAGTTTCACGAAATGGCCGCCGCGCATCGACTCTTTTCTTTTCTCTCAGGTTCACATTGATTTATTGATCATTGAATGTCGGGAGTAATTAGGTTTAATTATTAATATATTAGAAACACTAACCTTAGACTCGGTTGAGGTTAAATATATCTGAGAAGTTCAAATAAATACATCGTTTTTAATTTAAACAGGGCTACAAAATGACGGCTTAGAACACGCTATTTCAGCGGTAATACTGACATAATCCTTTCGATTCTACATTAAATGATTTATTAATCAAGTCAGTAATGATCATGTTTAATTGTTTACATATTATAGTTACTATATTTAAACCCTTTTGAGATAAAACATGATTAAAAAATGTAGATTAGTAGGTTTTATTATATACACTTCCAATATATCTGGGGAGTCTGTATTAGATAGAAAATGTTACAGAATTTTCCTCTGCATGTCTCCTATTTTAATCTATGGGATACTCTAATTTTAATAATTATTTCTCTCTGTTAATGGGATTAATATTTTATTTATAGTTAAATATAGAGTTAGACTCGGGCCTGTCGGATGGATAAGGGGAGGTGCATTTGTGTTTAATCAGACAGCGCCCCATCGCAGTTTATGATTGATTAAGTCCGGCTCCCCCCAACCTTGACAGGTCCAATCTTGATTGGAGCAGTCCAACCCTAGTTCGGATCTCAGTTGGCCGGGGTTGATAAGGGAGGGTATGGTTCTCTTCGGTTTGACTGTGCCCCATCACAGTGAAGATTGGTTGAGCCCGGTTTCCCCGGCCCTGCCTGACTGTATCCGAGCTGGTGCGGCCCAACACGTTAAAGTTATTTAATTTCATTCTAGTCTAGTTGACCCAGTATCTAACTCTGGTCTACTAACCAACACAGGGTGTGTATCTCTCTCTACCGATAGCGGTTAAATCTACTTCATTCTGGTCTGTTGACCCAGTATTCAATTCTGATTTACTAATCCACAATGTGTGTATATATATATTTCTCTACCTAGGGTGGTTAAACATCTTTCATTCTGGTCTATTGACCCAATATACAACTCTAGTCTACTAATCCAGTCTATATATATATATATCTTTCTCTACCTCGTGTTATTACATTTACTTCATTCTGGTCGGTTGACCCAGTGGGTCTCTCTCCACCTTAAAGCTCACGGACCTGACCAACCTACCAGTCCTTTTCCCCTAGTTGGGAGCTTTTAGAAAACAACACAACACCGGGAACTTGATCAACCCGGCGGGGCCCCCCTGGAGTAGGGTGTCTGGTGATAATGGCTGAAACACCCTGTGACCTCTAGGTTCATCACTGAGGATGTGTTCTAAACAAATATAAAGGACTATTTTGTTCCCCAAATACTTCTATTTGGGAGTACAAAAAACAACTGACTATGGTTCACTATTTTTTTATCATTTATGGTACACATCGTTCCCTGTCTTTTTCTAAGATAGATCACTAAATATGGCAATTTGATCTCTTAGAAAATTCTAATTTCTATACCATTTTTATGCGACAAAACAGATTAGTTTCACTTAATGGCTATGTACCTCTCTTACTTAAAACGATCTGATTTTCAATTCAAACCACTAAAAACAATCAATAATGTACTTTTCTCCTTCACAAGTCTAACCTTTAAAACTCTCCTGTCTCTCGGTTTTTATTTCTATTCTCTTGTGTTTTGAACAAGAACAATATTGGCTTTATTCTATTAAGCAACCCAAGGGAGTAAAATGTACCCGCACTCCCCTCTGACACCACTGGATGGAGGCAGGGGACCACAAATGGAGGGCCTATTGTCCTATTTAAGCGTCTTTGAGCACCTGTAAAAGCGCTAACAAATTAAATATATTATTATTATTATTATTATTGCTGCTATGAGTCTGCAAATTATCAATTTTGGGTACTATATCTCTTTGATAAACCTAACTTTTAAATCATTGGTATTTTTTTTAAAATAGATCATTTAAACTACACCTTAACATTATTATAATATCCATTATTATGAGATCACCTTTCCCTCAATAAAAATTTGAGGACTATTTTGTTCCCCAAGTATCTCTATTTTGAGAGACTAACAACAGCGTTTTTCCGTTCACAATGGCTATTTTGACCATTTGTACCCCACACAGCGTCCTTCTTCTGTTTATATGCAGACTACCAACCGTTCACAATGGCTATTTTGACCATTTCTACCCCACACAATGTCCTCCTTCTGCTTATATGCAGACTACCAACTGTTCACAATGGCTATTTTGACCATTTTTACCCCACACAGCGTCCTCCTTCTGTTTATATGCAGACTACCAACCGTTCACAATGGCTATTTTGACCATTTCTACCCCACACAATGTCCTCCTTCTGTTTATATGCAGACTACCAACCGTTCACAATGGCTATTTTGACCATTTCTACCCCACACAATGTCCTCCTTCTGCTTATATGCAGACTACCAACCGTTCACAATGGCTATTTTGACCATTTTTACCCCACACAGCATCCTCCTTCTGTTTATATGCAGACTACCAACCGTTCACAATGGCTATTTTGACCATTTCTACCCCACACAATGTCCTCCTTCTGCTTATATGCAGACTACCAACCGTTCACAATGGCTATTTTGACCATTTTTACCCCACACAGCGTACCTTTCTATTTTTATGCAGACTACTAATTAGGGGAGAATAATAATCCTCCATTTCTCAGTAATAAATGTAACACCTAATCTTTAATCTTACTTCTAAACTTAACCACTCAGACTTTATACCTAAACTTAAAAATGTACCCGCACTCCCCTCTAACCCTAACACCTAAGCTTTAATCTTACTTCTAAACTTAACCACACAGACTTTATGCCTAAACTTAAGTTAATATTCATCAATTAATAGACTATCTTGTCCTTAATTTAACCTCTAAACCTAACCACACAGACTTTATACCTAAACTTAAGTTAATATTCATCAATTAATAGACTATCTTATCCTTAATTTAACCTCTAAACCTAACCACTCAGACTTTATGCCTAAACTTAAGTTAATATTCATCAATCAATAGACTATCTTATCCTTAATTTAACCTCTAAACCTAACCACTCAGACTTTATGCCTAAACTTAAGTTTAGATTCATCAATCAATAGACTATCTTATCCTTGATTTAACCTCTAAACCTAACCACTCTGACTCCTTGCCTAATCCTAAAGTATTTCTCCATTAAAAGCTATCTGACTCTCAAATCAAACAATTAAAATCCACTTATGGTACACTTTTCTCTAAATCTCTGAATTCGAATTGAATTTAGAAATGTAATTTGGTTGTTTCCTCAGTCGGACCTCGGTCTACCATGACTGATAAGGAGAGGTGTGGTTCTTTCTGAACAGGTGGTACTTTGACACGGCGAGATTTGTTTGGACTGGGCCCCCACCCGGTTTTGGGGACTTTATTTGGACTGGAATGGTAATTCCCTCAGTCGGTTCCGAGTCTAACATGACTGGGTGGGGGAGTTGGTTCTGACCGGATTGAGCGGTGTCCTGGTGCAGCTAATGTTCTTTGGACCCGGTTCTCCCGGCTTGGTGAGACCCTATCTGAACTGCTGGGATGCGTTACTGACACTAAGAGGTCTTTCATTTAATTTCCCTTAAATACATCTTTACAAATGGCTTTCTGACCTTCAAATCAAACAATTAAAATCCACTTATGGTACACTCTTAACTAAATATCAAATAATAGACCATCTTTAGTCTAACTGTGGACTATTTTGTTCCCTAATAAGACCAGTTTACCCTTAATCTGACCATTAACCTTGACCATTCTGGCTCTTTGCCTAAATCTAAACCACATTATCTCCCCACTTTTTCACTCTGACCTTTCTTTCCACCCCTTTTTTGGAACGAACCCTTCGGGGTGACGAATGGAAATTGGCCATAAACAGATACAGCCATTGCGGCAAGGGGAGGTGTCCGCCGTAAACACAGCTAGCCTCCCTGTCTCTGTCCTTCAAGCTTAAATTACCCTGTCTACTTTACCTTTACACACTTATGACTCAGTCATGATGCTAAGCTAGGGCATGAGCCGACACGTCCTCTAGTGCGCGTGCCTTTCCTTGGATCTCTGTACAACCATGAAGTCGTTGGGCGACATGGGGAGATCTGGTGGCCCTTTAAACAACCTAACCCTAACCCTAACCCTAACCCTAACCCTAACCCTGACCCTAACCCTAACCCTAAACCCTGACCCTAACCCTAACCCTAACACCTAACCCTAACCCTAACCCCTAAACCCCTATCCCTAACCCCCTAACCCTAACCCTAACCCTTTTGACCATATACTACACACAGCGTACTCCTTCTGTTTTATGCAGACTACAAATTAGGGGAGAATAATAATCCTCCATCGTTTAACAATAAATGTAGCACCTAATCTTTAATCTTACCCCTAAACTTAACCACTCAGACTTTATGCCTAAACTTAAGTTAATATCCATCAATTGGTAGACCATCTTATCTTTAATTTGATCTCTAAACCTAACCACTCTGTCTCCTTGCCTAATCCTAAAATACTTCTCCATAAAAAGCTATTTGACTTTCAATTCAAACAATTGTAATCAACTTATGGTACACTTTTCTCTAAATCTCTAAATTCGAATTGAATTTAGAAATATAATTTGGTTGTTTCCTCAGTCAGACCTCGGTCTACCATGACTGATAAGGAGAGGCGTGGTTCTTTCTGAACAGGCGGTACTTTGACACAGCGAGGTTTGTTTCGACTGGAATGGTAATTCCCTCAGTCGGTTCCGAGTCTAACTTGGCTGGGTGGGGGAGTTGGTTCTTCCCGGATTGAACGGTGTTCTGGTACAGCTAATGTTCTTTGGACCCGGTTCTCCCGGCTTGGTGAGGCCCTATCTGAACTGCTGCGATGCGTTACTGACACTGAGAGGTCTTTCCTTTATTTTTCCCTATAATACAATACAAATGGCTATCTGACCTTCAATTCAAACTATTAAAATCCACTTATGGTACACTCTTAACTAAATATCAAATAATAGACCATCTTTAGTCTAACTGCGGACTATTTTGTTCCCTAATAACACCAGCTTACCCTTAATCAACCATTAACCTTGACCACTCTGGCTCCTGGCCTAAACCCAAACCACATTCTCTCCCCACTTTTTCATTCTGACCTTTCTTTCAACCCCTTTCTGGTCGAGCCCCTTTGAGGATGACGAAAGGATTCGGGCCATAAAGAAACCTTTCTTTCCGCCCCCTTTCTGGTCGGGCCTCTCTGGGGAAGACGAAAGGAAACGGGCCATAAACAGATACAGCCATTGCGGCAAGGGGAAGGTGTCCGCCGTCTTTACAGCTAGCCTCCTTGTCTCTGTCGTTCAAGCTTAAATCACCCTGTCTACTTCATCTTTACTCACTTATGATTCAGTCATGATGCTAAGCTAGAGCATGAGCCGACAATGCCTCTAGTGCGCGTGCCTTTCATTGGATCTCTGTACAACCATGAAGTCGTCGGGCGACATGGGGAGATCTGGTGGCCCTTATAAAAACCTAACCCTAACCCTAACCCTATCCTCACCCTATTTCCTAACCATAGCCATGAGTAGATTTACTATTTAAACCTTAGTCGGACCGCGAAACTTTGTGGTGAGACTAAAAAGTAGAAGAGGTTAACTGACCAATTCTACTGAGTGAAGACGTTTAAATGTCCGCTTATATTCACTCCTAAATTTTAGAGTTTGTCGGAACGCTAATAGAAGTATAACTTGTCTTAAAGAGATTTTATAATGTTTACAGTTTTATTTTTACAATATATCTTTATTTATTTACTAATGAGTTTATCATTTTAACTTTGCTCTTATATTGGTAAATACATTAAGGTTAGAATGAGTTAAAAATAATTTATTTTTTCAAAAAAATTCAGATGCAAATGTTATGCTAATGCTAGGCTAACGGATAAAACACATGCGACGTCATAACAATGTTGAAACTAACAAAAAAATCTCTAAAAAACGAATGCTAATTTTTATGCTACATGCTTTTCTAAAGGATAGTGCTACAAACATAAACAAAAGGATGACATCTTTGAAAATAACAAAAATAACTCTAAAAACCAAATGCTAATTTTTAAGCTAAATGCTAAGCTAACATTATGCTAAATGCTAACAAGTGACGTCATCACTTAGTTATAAGGTGCAATACCTCCTTTCGGCCACAGAGCCCATGGTACAAAAAATTATAAACGTTTCAATACCACTGGTTGGCCACAACACCATTTTTCATTTTAATCAATGTACTTCCTGGTTTTTGGGAATTACCCAGAAGGCTCAGGGTTTGATTATTTGACTTTTAAATGGGATTAAAACGTATTAAACAAGTATACATTTACATATTTTTATATAGATAACCTATTTACTCATATCAGAGAACAAGATAGGATCATAATATAGCACTTTTTCAAATTAAATAAAAATTCCAAATGAACCGCGAGTCTGCAGAGTATCTAAAAACATTGGTATACTGACGTTTTTAACACAGCGTTAAGATTTTTTGTGTAGCATTGAGGTGTATGAGGCTCAGAAAATAGTTTATTTTTAGTGCGGCAAAGTCTGGGTTCCCTCAGTTGGGTCTCGGTCTGTCGGGCTGACACGGGGTTTTGGGTCTTTCCAATTAGGCAGTGCCCCATCACTGCTGACGTTGGTTGGACCTGATTCCCCCAGGCCTGATGGGACCCTACCTGTTCTGGTTTATTTCTCAGTCTGACTTTGGTCTGCCGTGGCTGATAAAGGGGAGGTGGAGTTCTCTTTGACTAGGCGGTGCCCCATCATTGCTGATGTTGATCGGACCCAGTTCCCCCGGCATTGGGAGATTCTATCTGGACTGGTGCGATACGTCCCCGGCGCTGGAAGGCCCTTTCTTTTTTGGGCGAGGATTACCCTGCTTGGTGTAGTCCGTGGGGGAGTGCTTAAGTCTGGGTACACAGGTTCGCCTGGTGCACAAGGTTATGGAGGTGGGGGTCTTGCTGGTGCTCAAGTGTCCATATACGTCACCCCATATTCACATAACTTTTACCCGCCTTAAGAGACACTATTTTGGGGTAAAATTTATCAATTTTCACCCCTTTTTTATGGTTCTTCCAAAAGTTAACTTAGACTTTTTCTGACTCTGGAGGAATGTAAAGGGAGTTGTCAGGGGACTCTACCCGCCTTAAGAGACACTATTTTCGGATCCATTTGATCCATTTTCACCCTTTTATATGGTTCTCCCAAAAGTTAACTTAGACTTTTTCTGACCCATGTACATCACCCTGGATCTCTGCCTGTGAGTGTGGGACCAGTGACTCTGTAAGCAGCAGCCTGTCCTCTGGGTGGGATTGAGCGAGGTGCTGGAAGGAGCTCTCTGGGTCACAGCCTGCTGCTGCTGCTCTCTCCCCCCTGTATTCACATCACTTTTACCCAGCTTTCACACACTCATTCCTGGGTAAGAAAGCCATGTGCATCACCCTGGATCTCTACCTGTGAGTGTGGAACCCTGCTTACAGCAGTGACTCTGCTGTACATTTCATGAGTCAAATGTGGATGTAATGGACAGATTCCTGTCCATTTCATGTACATTTCATGAGTCAAATGTGGATGAAATGGACAGATTCCTGTACATGTTCCCCAGGTTTCACACACTCATTCCTGGGTAAGAAAGCCATGTGCATCACCCTGGATCTCTGGGTGCCTTTGAGTGTGGGACCCTGCTTACAGTCCGTCGTTTGGGGCTCTCCCGAGAGTGGAAGTCCATTGCCTCTAAATAGAGGTAAAATTAGGTCTGTCACTTTGGGTAACCGCACCACTGTCAGACGTCTCCCGAGAATGGATGTCCATTCTCTCTAAATAGGGTTAGGCCAGTGGTTCCCAAACCTTTTCTGTCAGGCCCCCCCTTTGGAGAAAAAAAAAAGTCGGGGCCCCCCCCAACACAAATAGTCAGGCTCACTGGCAACGCCAGAGGTTTCTTTTGGGGATTCTGTGGGGTAGCTTGAAAATGTACCGGGCACTACAGTGGAATGTTCTACTGCAACACTCCCCACACGCATATACACAATGTACCCGCAACTGTTACAGTGAAGGCTCGATAATCAGCTCACGGCATATAGGTGTAAGCAGGGGTAAAGTGCTATTTTTATAGGTGGTGTGTGGACCTCACAGAGGGGGGTCCAGGGGCAAGCTCCCCCGGGAAGATTTATTTTAAATATTGAAGTTAAAAGCATCAATCTGGTGCACTTTGAGAGCAACATGAAGAGATCTATGAATACATCTCTCAACACCCATTTGAAACAAAACTGTTAACAGATTTACTTTTTCTTTATGGATATTTTACAAATCACCCTTTTAAACGTTATTCTTGTTTTACTGTCATAAAGTATTTCATAGCTGTTTTTCATTTATTCTCTTACTTTTCTATAACTATAATGATCATATAAACGTGTGCCTCGGAAATAATTGTTTACAAATGGTGACCAAAACGTTTGAGACCCACTGAGATAACACTGAGAGAGTCCTTTAGTTCAGTGGTTCTCAAATGGGGGTACACGGACCCCTAGGGGTACGTTGGAGTACGTGAGATTTATTTTATGTTAATGAAAACAAAAACATAATTAATGCATTTAAACAAACTACTAATAGTAGATTAACTACTTTCTTCAAAAGTTTACAGTAATTCTGGATAATAAAATGGGAAAAATAAACGGGGTGCTCTCTTTTCCTCTCCCTCTCCTGACAGCCCGTCAGGCTCGTGCAGCTCGCTGAACCTGTAATGAGTGACCCGACAGTAAAGAATACACATATTTATAACTAAGTTAGCTAGTTCCAGAGTAGATAAACTAGCTAAGTGTGTTAGGTCTAACTCTTAGTGATCTGATCTCTGATCTCTCTCTCGCGTCTGGTTAGACTTCACTCACGTTTATGTCCAAATCTATCAGATCTAGCTAGTTCTAGCTAATGATATGACTGCCTGCTTATCAAAGGACCTAAACAATAAGCGTTGCTTGACAACGGCGTGTGGTCGCAAAGTATAGCGCAGCATTATGCATATGTTTATATGAGGGGTCAAAATCCCATGCTCATAAAATGCTCATATCTTTTTCTCTTCATTCCCCACGCCCCTAAATAAATAAATATACTAATTTTAGGAAAAGTAAGGAAGTTTGGGCAGCGTGGGTTTTATATTAACAGAGTTACACATATTTCAAAACGCGAAGTGTAATAACTGCAGGTTGCCTCCCTGTCAGAATGACACAGATCCTCAGTGAAGCACAAGCCCATGTTTCTCACTAAATTGTTAGTAGGCCTACAACTTATTAAAAGATCAGTTCAATGCAACTAATGTCGTCTTAGTGTTATTGCATGATGTTAAAATTGGTTGGCCATGAATTTAGTGATGGATTGTAAACATTTTAAATGTAGCATTTAAGTGTTTCTCAGTTACTGTTGTTGTTTTAATAAATCAGACACTGATGGTGCAGTGCTGTACTCTACCTCTTTATATAGGCTTTTGTCCCTAACAAATTGTTTCTGCGCTGATCAGGGGGTACTTGGCTGAATTATTTTTCAAAGGGGGTACATTATTGAAAAAAGTTTGAGAACCACTGCTTTAGTTCACAGAGTCTCTCAGTCTGACAGGAGAGGACTCTCTTCCACTTTGTTGTTGAAAAAACTCCTTATATCCGTTAGCGTAGCTCGCTAGCACCAGAAGCTAACAACAACGATCTCGCTCACACAAAATGGCTCGTTTCCCCCACACACACACAGAGCCGAGCTTTAATGAAACACAGAGACCCAGACGTAATAGTACTGTACTGCATCATATTATTTTCGAATCAATATTTTTTCAAATTATGATTTTTTACATTTTTCCTCCTGGTCCCTCGCGCCCCCCCTGTCATGCCTCCGCGACCCCCTGTGGGAACCACTGGGTTAGGCTAATACCAATTCCACATGCCTTCTTGGCTTATCGTGAGATCCCAGGTTGTCAAGCAATTTGAAAAACCACTACAGGACCCTTTCTGTGATAGCACACCAATCACAACCTTTGTTTCATGTCCAGTAGACAATCAACAATGACACTATAACAACTGCTGTGATCGGCTTACAACATTTACCCTGTACACTACCCATGAGCTTAAGCGTCCCACTCAACCTGATGTCCCACTCTACCTGAATTCACCATATAACAACTTGAACTACATAACATTAACGCTAGATGGTAGTACATGACCGTGGATTAACTTGTCCCATTCATTTCAATAGGGGAAAAAAACGATTAAAAAAATAATTAAAAATATAACACGTGAACTGATCACTTAGCTGTATATTCATTTAGCGGACTGCAATACCCAAGACATGTGGGCACTGGAATGGAATCGATTGGGTCAAAACTGCGGGCGTAGATTGGTGCGGTAAAATTGGCTGAATAATAATAATAATAATATGACTTTCCGGTAACAGTATGTGATGCATCAATGCACCTTTGTTGGTTTAACGGGAGGCACTCAATAAAAAAATCTGCAGGTTACTAACAGTACGCTAAAGGAGTGCCAAAACCATAACTGATATGCAAGAAGATTTATTTACAAAAAAGAAGATAAATCAGCCACTTAAGACACCAACATAATCAGTCTAAAACCACTGGATAAAAAGTTAGAAGGACATCACAGTCTAGGACAGTGGTTCCCAACCTGGGGGGTGCCAAAGATCCTAGGGGGGGCGCCAGGCCTCAGATGATTTGAGGCCAAATATCATATTTAGACTTTTTTTTACATATATTTCTAAATGATTGTCACTAAAAGCCTTGTCTCTACATTACAATAAAATAGAACAAATAATTGATTAATTCATTTGAATACAAATTCAAGTTAGTAGCTATTATAGGCATAAAAAGACAGACATGTATAATTCTTTCTTTAATAGAAATGTTTCTTCTGCCTGTAAACTCGTAAAGTGTCCAAACCGGGCTTTTCTGGATAAGCGCATGTTTAAAACATAGTCATTGTCCATGCCGGTTTCAGTTGGATTATTTGTCACAGTTGCTCCGATCAGATCGGTCTCCTCCATTTTGTAGATTATTTACGACTTTTGAATCCACATAAACACATCGGCTAAATCCGGCTTACTTTGAGCATGTGTTTTAAACAGTTTAATGCCTTTGTGAATTGTTTCCACTTCCGCGCCGTCCTTTAATTTCTTCATACAGCGGGAATCCAAATGAATTCATCCTGAGTCCAATAACCATCAAAGTCACTCCAATAGTGCTCCTTAATTACGCTTTCATCCTCCTTTAACAAAATACTTCACATTCATCCAGTTTGTGACAGTAGTTGTAGCATTTTTGAGACTTTTAAACTTTAATTACCGCTGTTGCGCCCCCCCCCCCTTGTGTGTGTGTGTGTGTGGGACGGGGCGCAACTTCCAACAGGTGTCATTTGGGGGGCCCTTGGGAAAAAAGGTTGGGAACCCCTGGTCTCGGAGATGCATACCATTTATACAGCAAGGCAAGTTTGGGAAAGCACGGGTCAGGTGAGCAACTACTTTCCAAGTATTTTAGTAGGTTAAAAAATCACAACTCAAATTGTGCGAGTTACCGTCAACTGTAGGATAAAAACAACAAAGCCTGTGAAATGTATTAACCAATGACAAGAACCCTCAGTATTATGGGTGGAGCCTGCCTGAAGTATAAATATTAAAGCATCGTCTTTGATTATAAACAATCATATACAGACTTGTTGAAACTAGTTGCTTGTAATTCACATATTTTATTAACCGTATCCTAAATGTATTAGTTGATGCTGCTGCTAAGAGAATCACTTTCAGATTATCTTCACCAACACTCCAAATAAGGTGAGCCATAATTCAATATTTTTTTGTAATAGAATACCCTGTGCTTACTACTCAAAATCATTTCATTTACATAAATACAAAGCACATTATGAATTGTTTAGATCACTGCTAGCCAGTTCAAAGGGTCACCCCTTAATCCCCTTGGTTGGGCTTATTCTGCCACTTAATGCTACGATTTATTCGGCCGACATACTTTAACAGCAATGCCGGCTTAGCCACAAATTGAATAGAAATAAAAATAAATAGAATTAAAGGATTGCTTTTCTTCCGAACAAACTGAAGAAACGGTGTTCAAATGCGTCCATTGGGCAATGTATTGCTAGTCACCTACTGGCCAGAATTATAGCAATGACAGCGCAAAATTTAGCAGTTTCTACAGTAAATTGAGATACCCAAATTACATTCTTCAAGGGACAGTTAGCTCCCCCTTTTCCACCAACAAGAACCTAGAGCCAGTTCAGTGCTAGAGCTAGAGCCTGTTTATCTTGGTTCAACTAGCGAACCTTCTATGACTTAATGAAGTGGCTCTCTAGCCCGTGGAAATGTAAGTGGTATACTTCTCTGCTCTCCACATAATGCTAGCCCCAATTACTGAGCACCACAACAATGGCGGACTGTTTTAACTGAACCTGCTTTTTTAACTTCTAGTGCCTCTTACCCATTCTGTACTTATTCAAAGATGTGCTTGCATGCTCTTCTTTCAAAGCAGCACCCCCCTTGCATTTTAAATGTTGCCCAATTGCAGTGCTTACCAATGGCAATGCCGGCCGGCCAATCAAAGTTTAAAATACTAATACTAAAACTAAAAATATTAAAACATTACCTTTGGAATCAATTGTATATTTCATATTTTTAAATAAAGTTATTTGAAAAATTCTGCTCTTTTAAAAATTGTGTGTGACTCATCTTCCTAGCTAGTGTAAGGAAGAAGGTGGGGGGTCTAGCTTTATGTCGAACAGAGAGAAGCATGTGGTAGATCATGAGTAAAGTTGTTAAATACAGCTACTCTACAAAGTTGTTTCTATCATTGCTCATTAAATGCTAAAAAGACTAGTGTAAACTAATGAATAAAAAAAATACCATTATTTTAAATTTAGAAATCACTTGCACTTATTCTTAACATTTCTGTTTCAGATCTGACATCAAATCTCCGCTATGCTGCCAACAACGCAGCATATCATCGGTGGCTATGGGGGTGGCCCTTTTTCTTTCTTTGGTCGACGTGATGCAGCTACACTGGCGAAAATAAAAGTGTGGGTAGATACCTGGCAGGTGTCTGGTGTCCAGGTTTGGCTTACAGAGGGGGAGGATCGCCTATAAGGAGCTGCAGCGGGAGTTTGCAAAGAGTATGCGTTTAGCGCCGGCGAGAGATTTACTTCACTGACTCTGTGGGATAATGGACTGACTGGTGAGGTGATGACCAGTATAAATCCCAGTGTGCTTCAATATAACACCAGCAGCTAGCAAAATGGCCTTACATGTACATGTAATGTACATCTCATTAAAATGTTAAAGAATTATAGATTAAAAAAGACTAATTGTATCAAATGTAACGTCTTCTAAAAGTTATATAAAATAAAGTGATTGAAACTATAAGACACTGTAACCGTACTCCTTTTTTATGTTCACTTTATTTGCTTCCATTGTGTTCTGCAGTAACGGCTAAAATAGATTATTCATCTGCCTTGTTCTTTTCCAAACAAAGCATTGCCACCATATTTCTTTTTTCTCCAGAATTTTGAGTCAGGACAGTCATCTGTGTGTGACAGTGCTGCCACCACACAACACAGTTATTCATCTTCTTTCTTTGGTTTGGTTTCCTGTAAAAACATTGAGGTGAACAGAATAGGAAACACTATGTCAATGACAATGTCAAATGTATTGATGAAGCACATTTTAAAACAGTTGACCTAAGTGCTGTACAATTTATATAGTAAAAGTAAATGCAATAAAACAACATAATAAAACAGACAAAAATAGAATATAATACTTTAGATTGCAGTTTTTTTTAATAGATGATGTGATACCCTTTGTTTCTGTTTATGTTGCCTCATAAACCTGGGGTCTCCTCCTGCTCTTGCAATGGCACGTTATTCACAGTTTTTGACATGACCCCTGTCATTCTCCAGACCACGGTTTTAAATGTCCACTCTCCTAGTGTCACAGAATGGTCTGGGGCATCCATTCTGCGACACTATTCCCAAACTCTATAATTAAGCTCTGGTCTCTGGAAAGCGGTCACTTTCAATACAAGTCACGGTTTACTGAAGAACCTGTGTTGTATTATTACTTTTTTATTCTGAGGTTCTTTTGCTAAAACCAGTTAATGTGTAGCCTCTATAGACGTGTTTAGTTTTTAGCATTGTTTATAAGTGTGGCATAGTTGAACCTAACCATTTTGCATAGACTGACACATTTCCAGAAAATGCACATACGTAGGTGAATGTTATTAGTAAAATACTTGAATGCAGAGCTGATTCTTGTAAATATTTTATGGTGTAGCATTTTGAAAAAAGAATTGTGGCGCTGTTGGGTTCAGAATTCCAGAAAAGACAGACAACTTCTAAGTTTAACTATTTATTGTAAAGAGAGCAAAAGATATATATTACTTGGCCAAGGACTCATCACGTCTTTGGGAATCACAGGCAGCAAAGCTATAATCTGTAACAACCAAATCCGTCAAGAGCCTCGAACCTCGTGCGACAATACATTTTATTACACAGGGCGTTGCCCGTACATTTATGATTGGTCAAGACTAGCTGAAGAGATACCGCGGTTTAGACTTGGTTCTCTTTGGTTGGTGCGCAGACTCAGAGTCTCTTGGCAACACGATCCTCCAATCAGCATTCGGCCGGCCTGTGGAAGTCCCTCCCTACTCTGGCACCATCATACTAATTTGTTTTCTCTAACGTTTCTTCAGATATAGCGGGAAACCATAATGTTGCTTCCTAGCTTTGCGGGGGAGCGCGGCTCCCATACAAAGTGAAGGCCGATGCGATGTGCTGTTCTGACTACCTCTTTGTGTTCTCTCAGTCTCTGCACTCGACCTTGCTACTTTCAATATTGCAAGCTAAACACTTTCTCATGTAACTTTTCCCTTCGTTCCTGTCCTCCCCATCAAAACTTGGGGGGGGGTGATTGGGTCTATTTATTCCTAAGTCACAGCACATACAATGAGCACAATAAGCAAATAATGTAATAATAAGAATATTGTAATGTTATATAAAAATAGACTCCACAGCATATATAAGATGAAGTCTACCGCTACAAGCCAAATTAATTGTAATAATATGATATAAAAATCTGTAAAAAAATCTCATTGCTGCTAAGAACGTGTACAACAGACATGTTATTTAAGGACAAGTTCTTAAAACAACAAGTCATTAACTAACTAATAAGTAATAAGTAACTTAAAGTACAAATGCAGTGATAAAGTCAAATGTATTTGATGTTCCTAACAATGAAGTCAAATAATCATGGTAAAGTAAAAAGCAAAGGCAATCAGGCATGTAAATAGCTTTTGTTGTTTGTTCTACATTTCTGTAACAACTTCTTTAATTTCGGTGTATGTAAGACCTTTGTATACACCATTGGTGTCATACTGAAGCACGCTGCCATTATTGCAGGTTATTTTCACAGTGCCAGTGTAAGGCAGGTCAATGGTGGCTCGACCGATTGTAATGTCAGCTTTCACCTTCTTTCCTGCAGGAACATGTATGGTAAAGGTTACCGTCTCCGTTCTCTCGTCAGTGTTTTCCAGATGGTAAGAGCTCTCTGTTCCCATGGTAAAGCTGAATCCAGTTGACACCTCGATTACCTCTGGAATTCCTGCACTCACTTCCATACTGAAAGTTGCCTCCATACTGTTGGTCACAGTCCAAGAGGACTTCTTTGTAATCTTCTTGGAGGATTCAATCTGATTGACTTGGTCGGCTGTGGTGTTGTTGTCGTAGGTGATGGATTTGATTTCTTCTACAGTCACCTGCGGTACAACTTGGCTCATTGTTGGGTAGTTGACGTTCGTCAAAACCGTTGACTGGACAGCAGTGAGGAACATGAAGCCCATGCAGTCAATGTCATGGCCACATCTTCCAACAACCCCGAAGCAGATTCCAGAGCCAACATCCATGGGATATTCGGTCTTCAAGCCCCAGCTGGTCATTTTGGCAAAGAACTCTCCGGAACGATTTGTCTTGAATTTGATGGCTCCTAGACGAGTACCTGCTCCATTCCCCCACAGCGACAGAGAGGTGAAACACTCCCCAGGCTGAAATATATACTCTTGACTAGAACCAGATCGTTGCCCAAAAAGTTCTTGACGTCCATCTGTGAGCAAGACTTGGACACCCTTCACCTCCGAGCCTCCTACCCACACATTCAGCTTCTTTAGCGTGGCTCCATTACTCTCTCCAGTAAAGGAAAACGAGTGACCACCGTTGCCACCGATTTGATAACAAGTTGTTGGATAAGCCATCTTGTAGGTTTTAGATAAGATCTGAAATGGAAATGTTCAGTTAAATACCACTGCTTTAAACATTTAAATAATGTTTTTTTTGTATTATTAGATACTATTTTAAAAATGCATTTAATACAATGTTTGTAATGATTTTTCAGTATTTTGCACATCATTTATTTGTTACATAAAAAATTCCAAATACACTTCCAGCCGACATTGAGGACATACTAGTAGGGCAGGGTTTCCGTTAGCCGGTATTTACCGGTTTTTAGCTGGTCAAATTGAATAAAAACCGGTAAATTCAAAATCTGCCGGTCAAAATGTCCGATGCTCCGATCGATTGGCCGCCGGTCATTATCGGCCGTTATTCACTCTTAATAGTTTGATCGGTGCTCTCTATAAAGGCCAATCAGGAGAACTGGATCTGATCGATATGAACATAAACGGCGAGTGAAGTGTAACCGGACGAGAGATAGATCAGATCAGCTGCTGAGTCTGACCTGCAAGCCCCGCCCACTGTTTAGCGCGCTGCAGGAGAAACTGACGGGCTGTCAGGAGAGAGAGGGAGGGAGAGGAAAAGAGAGCATCCGTTTCTCCCGTGTTGTTATTCAAAGTTAATGTAAACTTTTGAATAATGTACTTTATCTACTACAAGTAGTTTCTTTGAATGTAATAATGATGTTGTTTGTGGAATCATTTATTGAAAAATGAATCTGAATTTTTCAATAAATGTTGTTACGATTATAAACTGAAGCAATATAAAAACGAGCCCCATTAACTGAGTTTTAAACATCAGCATATCCGGTCCTAGTCCGGTAATTACCTGCTAACGGAAACTCTGCCACACAATTATTATTATTATTATTATTGAAACATGACCGGTAAGTTTCAAATGTGTCCGGTAAAATAAATTCTGTTCGGACATTTGACCGGCGAGAAAAAATCCTAGCGGAAACCCTGTAGTAGGGGTAGTTTTCTTCAATTTTTTTGAAATTTCGTTTTGCATGTCTGAAGCTCCATGTAATGCAATGAGGCTATTTGACAGGCCTTATAGACTCTGCACCTTCCTGCCTCGCATGATTAAAAGTGGCATAGAATATATTTCAGTGGGAATATATGATTTTGTTAGTTGTTTTGTTTTGCTGATTAAATGTTGGTTCTAACTTTTTAAGTAATACATTAATGTTCTATATAGGACTGTGCTACTCATAAATCTAGGTATTTGTCATTAAAACTTGTGAAATATTTTATCATAAATAACTAAATGCATTGCATTGCACTGTGGGTTCACTTTCATGAGTTATTTCTTTCTATACATTTATTTTTGTTTTATCTTATAACAATCTAATACTGATATTAAATCAAATTAGTCGTTTTATAAAAATACCGTAACATTTAAATTGCATTTGTAGTAAAATAACACCTTTATACATTCTGGAAAAAGCTTGTCACTTTGGTAAGGTATACCTATACCAAGGTGGTATACTAAGGAACAAAAATAAATAAAATACCGTGCATAAAGTATCGATTTAAATAGCCTACATTGAGGGTTAAATAAATATGTGCTTTTTAATGTACCTTCAGAAAAGGGAAGGCCTATATACCACCCCAGAAGCCTACATTTTACTTATCTTCTTACGTTTCTATTTGGTGGACATATCAAGGGGTTCCCCCCAAAACTAGAATATTTGACTATTCGATCTAAGGAACCTGATTTCATTGCCAATAATCTCATAGTCCAACCGTTGCAAAATTTGGTTACGAAACATGGATTATTCTCTTCTGGCTGTGCGTGCTAAATGTCTGATTGAGACTCAATAGAATTCTGCGGCGGAGTATGGCCCAACTAAAAGTTGTGAACTATATTAAGTTGTTAATATAGAATATAGTATGTTGACCGAAGAAGTCAGAGGACTTAAGGTGCAGAATAAGCCCAACAACAGGGATCTTAACACATTCAATTACGTTAAATCAATGCATTTTATATTCAGGGGTGAAACTTTTAACTGGCCCTGGCTGGCAATCCTCCCTCCGCCTTCCAATAATCATGTAGTCTGTAATTATTATTTGGTTTATTATTATTATTTATTAATTTAGTTGGTTAGTTAGTTATATTTTATTTATACAGGGGTAACCGACTGAGACCAGGTCTCTTTTCCAGGAGTGCCCTGTGAAAAGGCAGAATATATAGATTATTTGTACCTCCTCCGCTCAGTTTCAGTACTATGGACAGGACCTACACACATTCAACAGCCCTGTCCATGATTCTGAAACAACAGCTAAGCTATAGTCACATGTATCTTATAATTTATTTTCACGTTTTAGCTATTTTCAACCACATCGTTTATGTTTGCTTCAACAGCAATCTGGATTAATTCGCAATCGTGACGGCCTCAGGGTAGATGTTTGACCCTGAGACAGCATAAGTGGCAAATCTGATTGGATAAATCTTTATTTTATGAGCTGCACTAGCTGCACAATTGAGGAAGAGAGTAGCAATAATTCATGCTAATTTACTGATGGGAACAAACTTAGTAAAATACACAATTCATTCAAATTCCAAATGTATTAAATTATTATAATTTTCTATACATCTATTGGCCAGCAAACATGAGGGTCTGCCTCCGGTTTTAAGTAATGCTACGTTTAAGGTGTACTTTGGATTTATTTAGATTCAACTATTTAGAGTCATAGGCACAGAGTATCCTATTTAATTAGAAAAAACTAATATTCAAACATTTCTTACCTTAATTGGTGTGCTTTTGAAGATTTGAAACCGATTCTTTAGGTTGAAGTCAACTTATTCGTTTAGGATACGGTTTAATAAAATGTGTGAGCTGGAATTATTACAAGCAACTAGTTTGAACAAGTCTGTATATGAATGTTGATAATCAAAGGTGATGCTCTAATATTTATATTTCAGGCAGGCCACACCCATAATACTGAGGGTTCTTGCCATTGGTTAATACATTTCATAGGCTTTGTTTATTTGAGCTACAAAGTGTGATGGGGTGGACTTGGGAGGTGTTGCAAGACCAAAGACCATTCCCATATTTGGGCATTGGAGGCTTGTTTAATGTTTCACTGTACATTTAGCAAAATATGCAATATCTATGATTCATAAAGGAAAGCATCATATCTAAAATCATATCTATATTTTCCTTAGATACAATAAATATATTTAAAATCTAAAGACATTTTACGTGTCAAACAGCGAAAGCAACAGTCGAATGCCATCATCGGTTCAAACTAAATTAAAGAATAAAAAAATAAAAAAATAATATCAGATGAAGGATTGAATAGATAATTTCAGAGTGAACACGAAAATCCCTAACATCTTGACATTAGGCAATCATGCCTTGCAAATACATTCCTGCACATACACTGTAGAATAGTAGGAATGTCCAATTAACTTTATTTGTTCTCTCAAATTGTAGGAATGTCCAATTAACTTTATTTGTTCTCTCAAATTGTAGGAATGTCCTATTCACTTTATTTGTTCTCTCAAATTGTGGGTAGATAGAGAAAAATTGTACACATTCTTTTTTTTAATGACAGCTTCTCTAAAGTCAACTAGTTATTTTCTTTATTATTCAAATTATGCAAGCATGATTTATCAAATAATTTCCCATATTCCACCAGTGAGATGATGTGACATATGCAAAGATTTGGGAGCAAGTGACATTGTAGTGTCATTGGGGGGGTTCTTAAAGGGATTGTGAGCTTCGCACAAATGTATCCGGATGTTCCAATGATCTTGTACTAGCCAAGAATATGAGGCTATATGCCAGGCTGGGAGGAAGTAACGCTCGACCCTGGCAAAAATGAAGCCCCGGGGAGCTTAAGGTCCCACAATTGAGACCACCAGATATAAAAAAAAGAAGGCCCAATCATTAAGCAATCTAGACCACGTTCTCTATTTCGACATCTTGGGAGGGACTATATTGCAGCATACAAACAGCAAGCCCTGAGTTTGTGTAATGGCTGAGTCAGAATAAAGTGGTGGGCCACTTCCTGTATACTGCATCTGGATACAACAACTAAGCATATAGTTCAAGACCATTTCAAAACCTTTTTTGACCGTTTCCGCTTTCTACATGTATGTGAGGAAGGGGAGAGAGGGTGTTGACTTGGAATTCTCTCTGCAACTTCGACATGAACTTTAAACTCTCTGTCAGCACACACGCACACACACACACCTTCACTGTCGGTTCTTCTCCAAATCAGTATGCAGGGCATTGCACATTAACATCTCTTCTAGATGGTTACTGACCCTAACCCTAACCCTTTTCTGTTTAACGCTTTAAAGAATAAAACAAACATGTCTTCCTTTAAACCCCCTAAACCAACCTCAGTAATACCCTTGCCCTTTCACACCGGACCAACGACCCGTGTTATTCCGGTGTCGACTGTTGGTGTGAAAGGGTCCACCCGGGTAAATTCGACCCGGGTCGGACTCGACTCGACCAGTGTTATGATCAAGAAACCTAATTGTTTAAGAATCGGCGCATCGGCATGACAACAATCGTTGTGTAAAATGCAACAAGCTGCAACAATGTCAGGCATATGGTTATAACTAAGGTCAACGTAATAGCTTTAATGAACAACGCCTTGGTCCAAAAGCTTTTTCAACCACCCTCGCAGAACAAAGTGTGTTAGAAAAGGGACTGTGTTCTACTGTAAGTTAACAACACTGGCAGAATCCTTTCATTAACCAGTCAGTTGCATTTTACAGTTTGATGTGTGTGCCGTGAGCTCCACTCCATCAACCTAAAACAATAACAATGGCCTAACGTCTCATTTTAATGACGTAGCAACGCGACAACTTTGTTCAGCAGTGACATACAAGAAAGTAACTCGCAGATTTGGGTCGTGTGTGTGAACGGCGGCAACGCAGTTCTTTCCCGGGACCAGAGTGCGGTCTGAATGGGTCCAACGGGAAAACCCGGGGTGCCTGTGTGAAAGGGGTATACTATACAGTCTATTACAACATGTTTTGTTTTGTGGAGAGAAACTCTATATACTGTTTCTGGATACAGAAACCTAACCTATAGTTTAGTCCAAACCATTTTTTGACGTTTTCTCCTTTCTATGTTAAGAGAAAGGAGAGAGGGGGTGTTAACTTTCAATTCCCTCTCTCCCCTTCACACCTTCACATGAACTTTAAGTTCTCTGTCAGCAGACACACTCACACATACACACATCTCAGGTGGCTATACAGTGGCTTGCAAAGTGCTCTATCCCTTGAAACTTATCAGATTTGTCTGGATTGCAAATGATACTTATATATAAAAAAAAAAATCCAGTCAGTATTTGTATAGCAATGCTATGCTCTAACAGTGAATGGATACATTTTCAATGGCAAAATTATTTAGCATCAGCAGATCTTTTAAAGAAAAGAAATGAACTGAAAATTGCTGCTTGGATAAGTATTCAACCCCTACACATTAGTTGTTGGTAGAGCCATCTTTTGATGCAATAACAGCCTTAAGTCATTTTGGTCTAAGTATCGACCAGCTTTGGCCACTGGTCGGGAGTGATTTTTGATCATTCTTCTCGGCAGATTTGTGCTGCTTGCCAAGGTAGTGTTGTCCCGGATATGTTTTACGACCGGAAACTTCTTAACAAATAGCAGATCCAATCTTTTATATTGACTTTTAATTCATGTATAAGACGGATGAGCATGTCTGACTGAATTAAGTTAAATCGTCACTTGAATCAAAACATCCTGTATCGCGAACACTAACATCTCTATTATCTGCACATTAGGCATGCATGCCTTGTATGTACATCCCTGCACATAGTTTTAGGAATGTCCAATTAACTTGATTTGTTCTCTCAAATATTTGGAAAAGTACAATTATGAAATAAATGTGACATTCGGAAAAGTACCATTGTCAAACAAATAAAACATTAATCATGAAATAAAAAGTAAATTCAATGTTTTTTTTATTGTGAAAGTTCCAATTATTTCATAATAACTGTTTGAGTATTATTTCATCATTTCGTGATTTCGCAATTTATTTGCCCATTCATATATATTCCTGTATTTTTAAATATGATTTATTTAATTAAGGAATATTTATTTATTTAATTTTGGCACATTTGGTATTCCATACTCAAATTGTTGGAATGTCTAATTAACTTTATTTGTTCTCTCAAATTGTGGGTTGATAGAGGAAAATGCATCACATTGTTATTTTTTTGATGACAGCTTATCTAATGTCAATTGTATATTATGTATATCATGCAAACAAGATTTATCAAATAATTGTCCATATCCCACCAGTGAGTATGCAAAGGTGCAATGATGTGTATGTACATAGGTAGATGTCTTTAAAGTTTAACATTGAAAATAGATCTAACATGCAAGTTTAATAGTGAGTGCTCTACAGTTGAATGTATATGTGCAGATATTTATCGTGAATTTGATTAGAAGGATAACATAGACATCAACAAGGCCTATTTTTTTTTCATCTTATTTAAATGATTGTTTCAGATGGACCTGAGTAGTATCGCCCAACAACTACTAGTTTTTATTTAGTTTTTTTTTTTACAAAGTACTTATAATATGACATATATAGGCTACTATATTACATTTTTTTACATTTGGGATGGTGGTGTACTGTTGGATTTTTTCTCTTTCAAAAATGTGTCATGGGGTTTCTCAAAGGGATTCTGAGCTTCACATAAATGCATCCGGATGTTCCAATGAGCTTGTACTAGCCGGGCCGAGAAAACGTGTCTGCCAGGCTGGGAGGAGATAACGCTTGACCCTGGCAGAAAGAAAGCTCCGGGAGCTTAAGTTTAAGTTCTGGTCCAACAATTCAGACTAACAGATATATATATATATACACTGAACAAAAATATAAACGCAACACTTTTGTTTTTGCTCCCATTTTTCATGAGGTGAACTCAAAGATCTAAAACATTTTCTATAAACACAAAATAACCATTTCTCTCAAATATTGTTCACAAATCTGAAAGAATGTGTGATAGTGAGCACTTCTCCTTTGCCGAAATAATCCATCCCACCTCACAGGTGTGGCATATCAAGATGCTGATTAGACAGCATGATTATTGCACAGGTATGCCTTAGGCTGGCCACAATAAAAGGCCACTCTGAAATTATCAGTTTTATCACACAGCACGATGCCACAGATGGCGCAAGTTTTGAGGGAGCGTGCAATTGGCATGCTGACAGCAGGTATGTCCACCAGAGCTGTTGCCCGTGAATTGAATGTTCATTTCTCACCATAAGCCGTCTCCAAAGGCGTTTCAGAGAATTTGGCAGTACATCCAACCGGCCTCACAACCGCAGACCACGTGTAACCACACCAGCCCAGGACCTCCACATCCAGCATGTTCACCTCCAAGATCGTCTGAGACCAGCCACTCGGACAGCTGCTGCAACAATCGCTTTGCATAACCAAAGAATTTCTGCTGTCAGAAACCGTCTCAGGGAAGCTCATCTGCATGCTCGTCGTCCTCATCGGGGTCTCCACCTGACTCCGGTTCGTCGTCGTAACCGACTTGAGTGGGCAAATGCTCACATTCGATGGCGTCTGGCACGTTGGAGAGGTGTTCTCTTCACGGATGAATCCCGGTTTTCACTGTTCAGGGCAGATGGCAGATGGCAGACAGCGTGTGTGAGCGGTTTTCTGATGTCAATGTTGTGAATCGAGTGGCCCATGGTGGTAGTGGGGTTATGGTATGGCAGGCGTATGTTATGGACGACTGTTACGTTCCCTATTAGGCTAGGGGAACTAAAGGGAAGAAACACAACCAGCTTGGTATTGGTATAATTATAAGTGATTTATTTTATACAGCAGAGTAAACAAAGTGGCAGGCATGAAGCCAGGAACAAACAAAAAGGGCCAAAAGGGCACAGGTTGATAAATAACCAACAAAAGGAGGACTCTAAAAAGGAGTCTAGTTGCATACAATGGAATAAACACTATTACACTAAATAAGAAATGAAACAAAACCTCACTTTAAAAGTGGTACAACTAACAAAAAGAGTCTGTACAAAAACACAGCTAAACTAAAGGCAACAGTCACAAAACCCTAAGCTACTCTAAACCCTATATAAACTACTCTAACCTCTAACTAAGCTACTCTAGGCACTACTAACACACAATATCACACTACCTAACACAGACCACACAAGTTAACCCCCAGAATGCAGAGCAAATAGCGAGAGGCATCTGTTCACTCAACAGAGCCTCTAGAGTGATGATTGTCCCCAGCTTTGTAGTCCTCTCCAGCAGGTGTGCGCTGGGCTTGCACAGGGATTGGAGAACGTCGGCCCGGCGTGCTCCAATCAGTGTCCTCGGAAGTGGACCAGGAGATGACAGCCAATGATGTTGGGGCACCCACACAGCTCATTTGCATAATCACACACACATGCACACAGCTGCAAACAATCTCAGCAGATTAAGGAGCAGACAAACAGCAACCGTAACAACGACGAACACAGGTGCATTTTATTGATGCCATTGTGAATGCACAGAGATACCGTGACGAGATCCTGAGGCCCATTTTGTGCCATTCATCCACGACCATCACCTCATGTTGCAGCATGATAATGCACGGCCCCATGTTGCAAGGATCTGTACACAATTCCTGGAGGCTGAAAACATCCCAGTTCTTGCATGGCCAGCATACTCACCAGACATGTCACCCATTGAGCATGTTTGGGATGCTCTGGATCGGCGTATACGACAGCGTGTTCCAGTTCCTGCCAATATCCAGCAACTTGGCACAGCCATTGAAGAGGAGTGGACCAACATTCCACAGGCCACAATCAACAACCTGATCAACTCTATGCCAAGGAGATGTGTTGCACTGCGTGAGGCAAATGGTGGTCACACCAGATACTGCCTGGTTTTCGGACCCCCCCAGACCCCCCCAATAAAGCAAAACTGCACGTTTCAGAGTGGCCTTTTATTGTGGCCAGCCTAAGGCACACCTGTGCAATAATCATGCTGTCTAATCAGCATCTTGATATGCCACACCTGTGAGGTGGGATGGATTATCTCGGCAAAGGAGAAGTGCTCACGATCACAGATTTTTTCAGATTTGTGAACAATATTTGAGAGAAATGGTTATTTTGTGTTTATAAAAAATGTTTTAGATCTTTGAGTTCATCTCATGAGAAATGGGAGCAAAAACAAAAGTGTTGCGTTTATATTTTTGTTCAGTGTATATATATTAAAAAAAAAACAGACCCACTCATTAACCTGTTAAGCCCGAGAGACCCCGGTAACGGGGGCCTCCTGCAAAATCTTGCAGGAAATAGTGTCTGAGGGCATGTTCATTTAATAAATTGAGTGTTTTATATCATGTAACGGAAAGAAACTCATCTAACCGATCTTTTTTTTTTTAAATCAAAAATAAAAACACAATGCTAACGCTGAGCCTCTGAATTAGCAACGAGCGAAAAATGCTAACAGATGACTGCACCGAAATTCACTCACAAAACCTTATTATTTATCTTTGATGCACTTCTCAACCCATCGTTTCACATTGTGAGGGGACACAGAATCGAGGAGTACCCTTCATTATCACTCAATTAATTGATTGATTGATTCATTTAATTTCGAACAAGTAAAATTACAAAAAACAAAACAAATGTTGCAGTGCATAGTCATGTAAAAAAAAAAAAAAAAAATGACATTTACAACAACAACAACAATAGCATTAGCATAAACAGTGCCACATCTAATGTTCGAAAAGGAGTGAGAAGAAGTATAACTGATTTAATCTCACCCCCTGGTCCCTAAATGATTTATTTATAATTTGTAATCTGCAATAATTATCATTTTTATGCATTATTAATGATATTATTAGTATTATTAATCGGCTTTATCTGTTGATTGACATATATACATATACACATATACATACACATACATACACTGATATACATATATGCACACATACATACACACACCTACATACTCACACATATACATAGTCAAACACCTTCCCCATCCCTGTATCTCGAGAAAATAATTTCTCTGTATTTCCTCTTGAACTGGTTAATGTCTGGACATCGCTTTAGCTCCACATTCACACTGTTCCATAGTCTCACTCCACAGGCTGAGATACAAAAAGTTCTTCTGGTTGTACGGACCCTATGGATTTCAAATTGAAATGGTCTCCTTGAACTATATCCCCCCACTCGTTGAGTGAATACTTTTTCAATTATACGAATTATCGGAGATAATAACAAGAAAACAGACATCAAAACATATGGAGCTAGTTAGCTAAAAACGGCAAAATGGCTCACCTGTGTGGTAGTCTGGTCAACAGTGGTCTTCAATGGCATTAAAACGATAAAAACGATGCTGAAGTTAATCCATAGGTTAATCCAATGTGTCCCTTTGAATGATTTCTGATAATCCATGAGCAATAAACCTGCTTTTCCGTTTCCAGATGTCAGACCTAGAGACAGCTTCACTCTGGAGCAAAACTGTGTGCACGAAGCCCCCACCTTTTTGTTTTACCATGTGTGTGTGTGGGGAGATCCCCCTTCGATTCTATTGGCTCTAACGGTCAGAAAGAGATGTCAATCACCAAAATCGACCAATGGGTTCCAGAGAAACGGTAAAACCCCCATTTCCACCCAAATCACCTCAGAGGTGGAGTTTGTTTTGCTAAACCTCTCTAAAAAGGTCAGATGTCACTTGTTTTGCATCAATCTTGATACAGGGTACTTATTATATGTTGTTCTTTGGATTCCTAAAGCTTTTAGTCTACCTTACCATCATCCAAGGGTAGTTTTCACTGTAAGTAAAAAATAATTTTTGGACGGACACAATATAATTTACAGTTTTTTACTGTGTTCAATCTGAATTTTCTTTAAAATAAAAAACATCTATATTGATTCTGACTTTTCTACATCCAACTCACAGGTTTATCATTACTTTGAGAACAAAGATTATTAATTTAACCCTTTTAGAAGGGAAGATATGGTCATTTGTTCTGGGAATGTCATTTTCGAGCCTGAGACCTGAAAAACAGGCTCAGGGCTTAACAGGTTAAGCAATCAAGACTACATTCTTTATTCTAACGTCTTGAGAGGGACAACCTTACAGCATACACACAGCAAGCCATGAGTTTGTGTAATGGCTGACTCAGAATAAAGTGGTGGGCCACTCCCTGTATACTGTACCTGGATACAGCAACTAAGCATATAGTTCAAGACCAGTTTAAACTATTTTTTGGACAGTTTCCCTTTTCTGTATGAGGAAAGGGAGTGAGGGTGTTAACTTTTAATTCTCTCTGCATTCTCTCTGCAGCCTCCACATTAACTTTAAATTCTCTGTCAGCACACACACACCTCCTCTGCCAATGCTTCTCCAAATCAGTATACAAGGCATTGCACATTAACATTGCTTCTAGATGGTTACTGACCCTAACCCTAACACTTCACTGTTTAACACTTTAAAGAATAAAACAAACATGTCTTCCTTTAAACCCCCTAAACCAACCTCAGTAATACCCTTGCCCTTTCACACCGGACCAACGACCCGTGTTATTCCGGTGTCGACTGTTGGTGTGAAAGGGTCCACCGGGGTTATTCAACCCGGGTCGGACTCAACTTGCCTTTGGTCTGAAAGGGCTACTCGGCCCGTGCTATGATCAAGAAACCTAAATGGTTAAGAATCGGCATGACAACAAACGTTTTGTAAAATGCAACAAGCTGCAACAATGTCAGGCATATGGCTGTAGCTAAGGTCAATGTGTCAGCAGACACACTCACACACACACACACACACACACACACATACACACACACACACACACACATACACACACATCTCACGTGCTGATGCTTCTCCATATCAGCATACAGGGCATAGCAGTTTAACATCTAGACAGTTAGAACATTTTTCTGTTCAACATTTTAAAGAATAAAAACAACATGTCTTCCTTTGATCCCTGCACCAACCACACTAATAGGAATGTATAGGGAATTATAATATGCAGTACTCTGCAAAGGTTTTAGGCAAGTGTGAAGTCTTTAAAATTAGATTTCTTTTTTTCTTAAAAATAGAAAAGAAAATCTTTTATAGATTTTTTTTAAATAGAACGTGAGGGAAAAGCAAATCTGTATCAAATCAACATTTGGTGTGACCACCCTTTGCCTTCAAAACAGCATCCTCTGCCTAAAACATATGCATAGTACTGTATATTATATTCACAATTATAAAACGTGTGTAAGTGTACACATATCTGTTCAGACCATATTGACGTGCCTGTGTGTATGTACATAGGCAATATACTTAAATGTTTTGTAATAATCGATGCAAAGTGTAATACATCATACCTATGTTAAATGAGCCCAATTTTTCACGGCCTACCTTCCAGGTATTTAATCGTTCCAGTTTTGCACACACCTGGTGCAATGGCACAACAGGTGTGCAGGAAACTGGAAAGACTAAATACCTGGAATGGGTGGAGGTACTTGAGGACTGGGTGGAGAACCAGTGTGTTATAGTAAACCTTTCACTGGGCCTGGGACACATGGATATTCACCGATCACTGTGATGCTGACAATTCACATCTGGATTATGACAATTAAGCATTTCAATATCGTGCCGTTGAAGCTACAATGCACTGGTTGATATCGAATTGTTGTGAATTGTATCAACGTTCCAAGTGGCAAACGGCTGTCTTGGCTAGAAAAACTGCACTCCATAAACATCTCATACAGGATTTGAAACTAAATTAAGTCGCCCATTGCACACTGTGTGTCGCCATTCACAATATTAAACAATTTGACTAGAAACCTATACGGGCCTAGCTGAGAGCAAATAACACCTAACTCTATAACACTCACTCTAAGCTGTCCCTCATAGGTTTCCAGTCAAACAGTTAGTATTGAAGCTAAATGAAATAATAGTTTATTTGGGATCACGCAGGTTTAATTTGCTCGGGGTTGGACCGAACGGTGCCAAAACTACAGAAAGAAATAAACAGCCTAGCTGCCTAACCAAAACTAAATCTGTGAAAAAAGTACAGGGGATGGCGCACGTTCTTGAACTACTGAGCTAGACATGGGTAAACTATGTGATGCACAGAGTAAGCTCATGGGCGTCTAAACTAGCCGTGCTCCTGCAATCAACGCCAAAAGAAAACACCGTACCGAGTACTAATAACAGAGATAATAACAAATAGGGATGGAACAGAACAGCACAGGTCCCCAAACGGAAGCACAAAGGAAGATCAAAACAATAATAGCAAGGAAATCAAAAGCAAATGTCGAGGGGAGGCTCTCGTACAACGAGCAGCCGGAATCGGGAGGCAACGCACACTCAACGCCAGACAGACTGGACGTACTGTCGTGGAATGCTGAATCATTCACACTCACGAACATAAGTAAAATAGAACACATTCGCCACCACTCGGTGGTGGCAAAGTCGATAGGGACTTGGCTTGGCAACTGGAAGGTCACCAGTTCAAGTCCCGGCAAGACCAAGTGCTACCGAGGTGTACCTGAGTACCGTTCCCCACACTGCTACCCGGGCGCCGTTCAAAATGGCAGCACACTGCTCCTAACACTAGGATGGGTCAAATGCAGAGAAGCAATTTCCCCACGGGGATTAATAAAGTATATCAAAAAATTAAGACACGGAAATGGTTGAGATGAAAGATTATATTGTTGTACAACAAACATAATTTTGAGAATACTCTACCTTGCTCAATTTCTAATTAGTAACATCAGGATAATGTAGTTTGATACAAGTATTTTAATAAGATTGTACTTTGCAAAGGGTCAATGTTCCGTTTGTAAAGGGTCGTTCATATACGAAGCGCTAAGGCATCGTTAGAAAGAGAATGAACAACTTGCCATCTGAAGTCTGCGTCCTTTTATACCAACAGAGTGTCACGTAAGCATCCACAGTCCTGGGGCTGCCTTATTTGCAGATGTCCTAAACATAGTGACATAAACATCCTAAGGTCCTGTCTCCATGGTACAACAGGTGTCGAAGTTAGAGGAATGCAGCTTAAAGGTCGGAATACTATATCCAGGCTAAGGGTTAGAACAGTGACCCCTAGAAAACTATATTCAGCAGAGGGTCGTAAAACTTATGATGATTAACGCCTTGGTTCAAAAGCACATTACAGAACAGATTGCATTAACAGTACAACACCACAAGTTCTACAAGATAACACACAACCAAGTACACAAAGACCATACACAACACAGCTTACGAGGAGAACGAGCACCAGCGCAGAATCCACGGAACACTCAGAACACTAAATGTCTCCTTCCTGACCACGGCTGTGCTCGCCTTCCCCGGAGGAAATCGGCTGAAGGGTTTTTGATAAAGACGGACGGCCTTCTGATTGGTCTCCGTCAGCGGGCGGGATGATGATGAGTGATGGACGGGGGAGCCAATAGGGAGCGGCCAATAGGGAGCGGCCAATAGGGAGCGGCCAATAGGGAGCGGCCAAGCGGCCAATAGGGAGCGGTCAATAGTGAAGGGAAAAACGGAAAGGAACACAATACAGAACACAGTTGGGGACGTAACAACAACCTGGACAGGTTGGGACGTGTGTGTGTGTGCGTGGCATTTATATACCTATGGTGAGAAAGTATAGGATAGGATAAGCAATCGAGGAGGAATGCAATTCAACCAACTGTCCAACTGCAGACAAAAACATGGTGACGCAACCCGGGCATACCGGTTGGTAGAAATACTAAGTGCTATTGTTATATGATATATAGCCTACACTGTTCACAGTTTCCACCATGGCACAGGTACAAGCAGAGACGTGCACACATAGACTCTAGGTAGTGCTTGAGCACCTGCCCGTTTTGCCCTTTGGACAGCAATGTGCCCTTTTGAAAGTTTGTTTTTACATTTTTTACAGTGTACTGTATGTGGCTCATGGTAACATCGATCAATTCTGGATTAAAAGCTTCTAATATATACAACAATGCCCCAAATGCGCATTGTAATTTTGTCAGACATCCCCACACGTGCCCCGCGGCACTCCCGTACATGCCCTGGCTGCAGCCCCTCCCTTCCCTGCTCTCAACGTGAATGCGCAGCGCGCAGAGCTGACAGTCAGTCACTCAGTCAGACAGGCCACGGCGGGTGTGTGGTGCAGCAGCACGCAGCAACACGATTAAAAGTGCCCTAGTGACGACCAAGTAAGTAACCACCAGGTAACAAATACAATGAGTGTATTGTTTAATCCCCTAAATCAGATGCCAAACTAAACTATACAGGGTTCGTACGGTCATTGAAAACCTGGAAAAGTCATGGAAATTCAAAATGCAAATTCCAGGCCCTGGAAAAGTCATGGAAATGTAACTAAAGTTGCGTCAAATATAATTTACATTTTATCTAATCGCCGAAATAATCTGCGGTCGCGAGCTGTTATGTGCCATCATGACGCGCATGGTGTTATTTTTTAATATATGAAGCACGAGCTGTGTGCTCGAGTCTTCCTGCCTGTCGGGTCGGCTGAACTCTGCTGCTCCGGGATGAGGGTCAGCTACATTATCTACGGTGTGTTCGTTAACTGTGCGGAGTCACTGTGGCACAGACTGAGCCGCTGGTGAACAGCTGTTAGAACAGGCCATTCACGGAGCGTCCACACAGCAGCGTGCGTTGACACTTGGCGGTGGGCGTGTCTGAAGCTTGGGGATTTTTTGCGAGCAACGCGACCAACAACCAATCACATGAATCTCCCGCCCCCAACATACAAAGCAATAGCAATGTTAAAACGAAGTAAACTGGATATAAAATCCCCAAACAGGTGAAAACCTACCAGTTTCATCCACTGTCTCTGCCTCCTCCCTCCATGCCTGGCTCCTCCGGTTTGTATCCCGGTAGATGAACAGAGACTGATCATTCAGCACCGGGTGATTCACTACCGCTATAATGGGTTTTCCCTCCATTTTGTGGAATATGAGGAAATTACCTGCGTAGTCTCTCCCAGCATACACGCGGTTTGATTGGCTAGCGCTTGTACTGGCAGATTTGCATAAACGGGATTTCATTGGCTGACGCCTCCGTCGAGGCGCCAAAAGTTGAACATTGCTCAACTTTTGAAGCGAGCAACGCCAGCAACGCTTCACATCGCTTCCCAAAATGCAGTTCGGCTAAAAGTGACGTCACCCCATTCAAAGTGAATGGGCAGAAGCGTTGAAGCTTCAACGCACGCCACTGTGTGGACGGTCCAGAGCAGAGCGGCAGAGCGTGATGTGAACTGAAAAGTTTTTCTGTCGCAATATCATTTAAGGAATCGTTGAGCTAGCTAGCATTGTCACTATCTGCTAACGTTAGTTTTAGCCTTCGTTTTTTTTCATAGGCTATAAACAGAGGTGGTATAAGTACAGAGATTGTACTAGAGTAGAAGTACTCAGATATTGTACTTTAGTAGAAGTACTCAGATCTCGTACTTAATAAAAGTAGAAGTACTCAGATCTTGTACTTAATAAAAGTAGAAGTACTCAGATCTTGTACTTGAGTAAAAGTAGAAGTACTCAGATCTTGTACTTGAGTAAAAGTAGAAGTACTCAGATCTTGTACTTGAGTAAAAGTAGAAGTACGTACTCAGATCTTGTACTTGAGTAAAAGTAGAAGTACTCAGATCTTGTACTTGAGTAAAAGTAGAAGTACCAGAGTGTAGGAATACTCTGTTACAGTAAAAGTCCTGCAATCAAAATGTTCCTCAAGTGAAAGTAGAAAAGTATTATAAAAAATACTAAGAGGCATGAAGATACATTTTCATAATGCTCAACAGTGCTGCCAACATTATAAACTGACTGCTACACAATTAAAATAAATGCTTTTATATATTTCTATTAGATGTGACTCTTTAGCGTTTCTGTTATTATTACCTGCTGCTTTAGTTATTCTGACTGCTAACATCCTGTTATTCCTCATTTTAAAGCCGATATTCCGTGGGGTCGGGGGGGCTCGGATCCTTGTCACCTTTTTCATACCTGATGAGTTTGCATCCCTGACTACAGTTGCTTTAGCGTGTAGAAGCTAGTAAGCCTACTATTTGATTAGTTTTAGATAGGCATCTGCATCAGACAGCATATGGTTATTGAAATAAATATATATGCAATTACGACATACAAGATGTGCCTTTAATAAATCTCACACTACTAAGGCAGCCGGTGGTTCCACCAGGGGCATCAATCCCGGGGGGGGGGGGGGGGTTTCGTCCCCCCCTAGCTTCAGATTGGACCCCCCTAAGTCATTTAGAATAATAAAAATAAATGTTAAAATAATTAATTTTTTGATAATAAATTAGTAAAATCAGGCAAAAATAAGAATTAAATAACATAACCCTAACCTAACCCTAATCCTAAAACCGAAATAAAGTAACCACAAACCGAAAAGAAACTAACAAAATCCGCCATTATCCGGCACATTTTTGCGCACAATTTCGCCACGACGACTCAGAAGGTGCCCTTTTTTTTCTCTTGAGCACCTGCCCCTATAAATGTCTGTGCACGCCACTGGGTACAAGTAACAATAATGTTTTTATGGCATCGATTTGTTTATTTGTATTGAATAGTTTGCCTTACTTTAATTATTATCCATCTGGAGTCACATTTTAGCATGGTAGTCAGAATGCTAACGTAGCATGCTAATGTTGTGGTTTATGAGTTCACCACACTGATGTAGCCAGAAACATTAGGATGCTAAGTGAATGGGAAAGTGTGTCCCAAACGTTTTACTGGAGCTGTATGTATTTAGGTTTACCACCACATTAAGACTTGTTTTATTCTGTGAATGCACGTCCAGCTCCTCCACTGCAGTATCAAAAAGGTTATTGCGTTTACACAGTAATCTTTCCCTAGCCTATACGCACATGAGAACAGTCACAGCTGCCTGTAATGAAGGCAAACAGTGTATTACATTGTTTCCTGCAGCTTAATCTGCGATTCTTACAGAGGTGATGGTGTGTGCAGCAGCACAGGTAACGGTCCAAGACAGGAGAAAACAGGTTGGTAGAAAACTAGTTGTAAAGCAAAGTTATTTATATTTACCTTTGCAAGACGACTATGTGCCTTTTTCAAAAATATACTACATCATTTTGATATGGTTACATTTTTTTGATTGCAGTGGTATATGGAACTGGACAGTTCTGTTTTAAGGTTGTGGAGAGCAGTGTGAGGAGAGGTTGACACTGAGTGGTCCTGTGAGTCAGGAACAACTGGTAAATAAAAAACAATGACAGTTTTAAGAATAGCACACTTCTACTTCATACTAGCCCAAGGAAGCCGCACAGGTGTGCTCAATTAAAAAAAAAGCTAAAAAGTCTGTGCATGCGATTGCAGTGATGAAAGTGAAACATGCGTAGAGGGTACATTTTAAAGCAAACTAAGTGTAGTAAAAGTATGCCATATTCAAATCAACCAATGTGTTTTGCAGATGTGTAAAGTAGAATATGTATTGCATCATTTCCTTAAGTCTTGTTTGTATATGTTATAAGTTAATGAAAGCAGGCTTTAGGTTTCTGCAACAGTATTCTGATATACATTTCATATTTACAGGCTGAAAATGAATACTTGTACATGGTCAAGGACATTGCAGAGATGAGGTATGAATTCAGTTGCATAGCGTTGTCTTGTTAATTGCATCTGAACAGTTAATTTGAGTTGTTGACACCACACAGGGAAAGAGCATTACATCGTTGAATCAAATCATATCAAATCAAATCAAATCAAGTTTTATTTATAAAGCACATTTATAAGCGATGTTTGGTGGAGCCAAAGTGCTGTACATATAATAAAAATAGCCTACAGTAGAGACACTTTACAGCAAATACAACAGCACAGATTGTTCAGAGTATCAGTATGAGAAAAACGACACCCTCTGTCCTTAGACCCTCTGTCCTTAGACCCTCTGTCCTTAGACCCTCTATCCTTAGACCCCCTGTCCTTAGACCCTCTGTCCTTAGACCCTCTGTCCTTAGACCCTCACATCGTACAAGGAAACACTTCCGAAGAAACCCCACAGTTTAAAGGGAACATGGGAGAAACCTCAGGGAGAGCAACAGAGGAGGGATCCCTCTCCCAGGACGGACAGACGTGCAATAGATGCCGTGTGTAAATCCAAGAGATAATACATTTCACAGCATATAGACCGAATGTTAGGAAATGCATGTGTCTGTAATGAGAAGATGAATCCACGAGGATGTCAGCTACAATCCTGTGGAAGCCATCAGGGAAGCAGCATGACGAGACCCAAGGCAGTACCGCAGAGACAGGTTCAGCCACGACCCGAAGTCCACCACTTAATCCAGAACTCAGGATAGAGGATCCAAGACACAGGACTACAGCAAGAGGATCAGCCTCGACTCCGGATCCCGGCGTAGATATAGATACAAAACAAGAACAAAGATTTGGCTGGGTTAATCGGAACAAGAGAATACACAGACACAGACAGAGAGGGAAAAGGTCATTGGATCAAAGTTATTCTTGATAACCCTCTAGAAAGATCTCATGAACTTCCCCACTCAATCTATCAAGACCCGAGCAGTTCTATTAGAAGTCCAAGGTAAAGGCACAGGCCGGCGCATATCGCTCATGGAATCCCTCACCATATGAACTCTGACCCCTCAAGTGTACAAGTGAAGAGACACCATGTGTCAGCTCCTTTTTAGAATAGTATTTCTTCTCTTCTCTGAGAAACAAGGGTATGAAAAGAACAGCCAGAAACAGAGGAAGAGAGGCAGAACGTAACTACGTAAATGCAATCTCCATTTGACTCCAGCTTGGCTGTTTGACCTGCCCATATTGTTAAATTGCATGGGTTTTGTATAATCTGTCGGTCATGTTCCCATACACCACCACATTCACTGAAATAATTCTGTTCAGACTACAATGTTTCTTTTGGTTTACCAGATGTGTCTGAGAGGATCATCCCAAGGCCTGCAAAGACTACATTTTCAGACAAATAGCTTTTTAGTATTTTAAATATAATTGTACAATCTCATGAATGTTTTTTTCTCTGGCCTTTTTTAACAGGCAAGATGGACTGGAAGGGTTGCCAGGCAGTATTGGGCTTGAACGCAGGGTGCCATTTTGTGTTAGCGGACAGAACCGAGATATTATTAGAAATGTTCCTGAGACAGTGCCCTGACAGCCATCACCCAGATTACGTTTTTTTAGTTTGACCTTCTTTTTATTTTTGACGCCCCTCACATTTAGGTTACAGCTAGTGTTTGTTTGAAGGCCTGAATGATACCTCTGTTGATTTGTTTTATGTAATATGTATAAAGATTGTTTTAGGAAGAATGGATGAGGGTCAGTGAACATTAAGGTGGGATAGTGCTTTACTGTCCACACCAGAATTCACCAGTGTAGAACTCTACAGGTCTTTAGTACAGGTTTGTGGATGTTGGAGGTCTACACTAATCCAAAAGTAAGTTCCAGCTATACATCTGAAATGCAGAATTAATCTATATTGTTTAATTACATTGTGAAAACGTACCTTCTCAGAAGGCAACACAACAAAAAGGTGGTCCATTAAATTTGTTTGCCTTTGGTCAATCATAGAAAGGAAAGGTATGAATCATGACTAAATCAAGGATGAGGATGTCAACTACTTAATTAAACAATAAATAATGCATTACTTATTGAATTGCTTTACATTGGGCTGTTACAGGTCCCTTTACACATGATAGTCTGGTTACTCATTGCTACTGCCTATCCACTATCGGTAAGATGATATGGGGGGCTGATGTAGGCTATTGATGATGGGCTCTGTTTAAAAAAAATACATATACATTAAGGGTTCCTACACTAATAAAGCCTCAATAATATGTATGGTATAATGCAACACAACATGAAAGATGCAAAATAAAAGCAATGTGATGATATTGCCATTAGGCTTTTGGAAATTAACAGAAGCTGTACTTTGCTCTAAGCTGAATGGTTTGGATAGTTAGTATTGGATATAAATGTTGTCTTGGTGAAGAAGAAACAGTAACAGGAAAGAAAAACACATAAGGCTATTTTCTGACTAACAGGAATTAACAATGCATAAGCAATAAACGTGAGTGCCATGACTCATGCATATCACTGTTAAATGATAATTATAGGTTAATAGGCCTAATATGGTGTTTTGTTAACATTACAAACATAAATACTCCATAGCTTTTAGCTCATTTAAACAGCAATATTACACCAATGATACTTAGCTTTTTGCAAATGATGCTAACGATAATACTAACTACATTTCGCTAATGCTAACGAATGAGCAACATAGGCCACCGGAGGAGTGTTGGATCCGGAGGCTTGACCGTACATTCCGCCATGTTTTTGTCTGCAGTTGGTTCAATTGCATTCTTGCTCGATTGCTTATCCTATCCTCGGTATCCCGGATATTGCTATCTGAATTTTTTTTACTTGAATCTTTGGATCCGAATGTCAGTGATCGAATTTGAGCAACCTGAATATATGAATTTATAAAGCTTGAATTTTTGGATCCACATTTTCTTACATTGACATTTTTTTTTTGTCATTTCAAAGTGGTAATTTCACAACCAATGAATTGATGCATGGCTTTCGAAACAAAATATTGCAATGCAATGAATTCGGTGTTGTTTAAATTACGATATAACACGTTCAATGCCTTTTAAAATTCAAAACATTATGGCACTTATTTGCTTCCATAAGCTACCATGTTGCCAAGTAATATTTGAGTAAGTAATAGCTTATTAAATGAGGCTTGTGAAATCAACTGTGTAGGTTTATAATAAATTAATATAATAAATGTTTCTGTCTGTGATATGTATCGTGATTGTCCTAACTATTGCCACTATTCTATATCTTCCTCTATTTATTAATATTTTCCTTCTGTTGTGAGCAACTGGAGTTTGACGTGCATTACTACCACCTAACCATTGATGGATTATCTTGCACCAAATGCATAACAGCAATGCATTGTGGGTGATATACACCTCTGGAGTGACCATCGTTGTTCACTCGCTCCCTCAGCCCTCCGAGGGTCGATCTCACCAAAATCAGCTCAGATTTTCAGACTTTTGGAATGACACTTAAGATGGCGGCGGGGATTGCAGCGAGGAACATTTCTTATTGGTTGGTACTAGCAGTATATTTCTACCTATATTTCAACCGCCATTTTTAAAAGTGTGACCTCGCTGTTATAGATCTTTTTTTTATGCGGATAATTACATTTTGGAAGGCTTAGCCAGCTTCTTGCCTATGCTACCCACTGTGTATATGATATAGTCATACAACAATAGTCAAACTCAATAGAGCAGACTTCACGATAGATATGTGGTATGGCGTAACGTTAGCGGACTAATTTGCCTGTTCTTGGGGAAAGTTTGAGCGGTCAAAATGCAGATAACATAGGGCTACAGGAACTTTTTAGTTCCACAAAAAGTAGTTCCACGGACTAAAAGTACCGAAGACTTTCTGTTGGGAAGCGCCTATGGTCACAGATGGCTGAAAGACTGGATGGAAGTATTGGTTTGAGTCACATGCTAAAACTGGAAGTAATGAAGCTTTCGGCAACAATTCCCAAACACTCAGCAAAAACTGCCCACACCCAAGTGCTGAGAGAACATTAAATGAGCATGTGAACTCTAAGTGGCTTGACAGGTGATGAAAGGACGAATGATACATCTTTCACTCAAACCTTCCCTGGATAACTGTTGATATAAGGAATTAACTCAGATGTTGCATTTTATTGTCATTATCCAGCATATTTAATGTGATTTATTATCAATGATAAAAGGTCTTAGCGGAAAGCTTGACTATAAACCTGGACTTTTAGACAAATTATGGTTTACAGTCTGTCACTCCTCCCTTTGTATTGAACCTTGACATTGCCTTAAACATGAATGTCACATTAAACCCCAGTATCACCTCCAACATGAGTATCACATTGAACATCCATGTCTGGACAAATGCCCAAATATGGGAATGTTCTTTGCTTTTGCAACACACACTTTGTAGCTCTAATAAACAAAGCCTATGAATTGTATTAACCAATGGCAAGAAGCCTCAGTATTATGGGTGGAGCCTATCTTAGGTACAAATGTTTGAGCATAGTCTGTGATTATCACAATTATTGTACTGACTTGTCTCAACTAGTTAAGTGTTAAAACCACTCATATATTTTATTAAACCATATCTTAAACTTATTAGGGGAAGCTTGAGCCTAATTAATTGGTTTCAAACCATCTTCACTAGCCCCACTACAAATCCTCCAAAAAAGGTAAGAACGAATAATAATTCAAACAAAATAGAATCAAATAGAATACCCTTTGGCTATCACTCCAATTACTTAAATCTAAATAAATTAAAAGCATATTATGTGGCGTACACACCTTTAGCTAATCACATACATAAAATAGAATAATTAAAAATGAAAAGCTATTATTATAACTTGGCATTGTCATATACTGTACATTTAATGTATGATAAGCCTTGTGCTATTCTGCACCATAAGTTCTATTTTTTTGGTTGACATATACAGCCAGGTCCAGAGTTATTGGCACCCTTGATAAAAATGAGTAAAGAAGACAGTAGAAAACAAATAATTCCATTACAGAGATATACTGTAATTTTCCAACATGTGGGAAATATATTTCTTTGTTAAGGATTCAATGGAATCGACCAAAATAAAAAAAAATATCTAACAATAAAAAAAAAACTAAGTTTTCACAATTATTGGCACCCCTGCTTTTAGTACTTTTTGCAGCCTCCCCTGGTAAGGATAACGGCACTGAGCCTACATCAATAATGTTTAACAAGATTGGAGAACACATTTAGAGGCAGTGTGCGAACTATACCATGGCTTTCGGGGGAGCCCCAATTTTCTTTTTGGGGGGGGGCAACTCATGTTGCAAATAAACATTCATAGCTGCAAGTATGTAGGTCTACTTGCTTTATGTCGGCACATCACAACATACTAGTAGTATCAACGTGGTTAATCAAACTCTGATGCTTTCCCTCTACTCGTGCAGTTTCCGTGTTCTACTTGAGCTTACAAACATTCGTTCACCCGAGTGACCCGACTGGGTTTAAAAAATGACGTCACCGCGCGCATCCACCTTCAACAGCAGTGCGTGAATTTCTTGACAATACAGATTTATTTTTGCATTATTTTGTTACATGTTTTTTCCTTACACACCATTTATCAATAATATATTCCAATTCCATAGCCCAACTTAGATTCAGACTTTAAAAACATCACAGTGTATACGGCCAACTAAAGCAGGGCACAATATACCGTGCAGAGTTATGTACTAGCCTATATTCTTTAGTTTATTGGCACAAATAAGACACGGATAGGTTGTTTTATTTTGGACATATTGAGAAATGACTAGCAGACTGTGTGGGACAATTATTTGTATTTGATTTACATTTCGCAGGTTAACCTGTCAATCACCCGCTTTATGCCAACCACAGGAATGCATGGATGGTCATCGTGCGTGCTTGTGGTTGGTGGAGCTGCACTTGTTACTGTATTAAATGTCGAGTGTTCGTTGTGTTTTTCCTCTCTCTTAATGTGTGAGCCTTGATGGGGATGGGTTTGGCGCGGCTTTGGTGGTTTAATACACCGTTGGATTTGTGAATTTGACTTTCGCCTCTGACTCGTATGTGGAAACCTTACAATATTTCGAGACCCCCCAACATTTCACAAATCGTATTTTCAGGGGAGCTCATGTCTTATTAAGACGAGCCAAGCTCCCCCTGGCTCCCCCGTAGTTTGCACACTGTTTTGAGGCATATTGGACCATTCCTAGGTTCAGAACCTTTCAAGATTATTGATATCTTTAGCTTTGCTCTCATAGACTGCCCTCTTCAATTCATGCCACATCTTAAGTCCGGAGACTGAGATGGACATGGCAAAACATTGATTTTGTTTTCACTGAACCATTTCTTGGTTTCTACTTGTCCACCCAAGAGCTACAAGTTCAGGCTATAGGCCTGCCCAGTATCTTCCTGGGGGGTGAAATCAGTAGCACTCCTTGCTCATGCATTTGAAGCCGTGGGTCACCCAGTATCACACAGGCAGGAGTAACAGGAAGGAACAGGAAGGAACTATAGCCAACATAATCCTCAGTAAAATGTCTCCCCAATATTGGGTGGAAGTGTATATGGAATTTTATAACATTAATTAACAATCAAATTGTAATTATTTGTTAAAAATCTACACTTTTGCATATATTTTATTAAATGCCTTTTAAAAATAGTATCTAGTCATTGGAAACACTATTTTAATGTTTAAAGCAATATTATATAATGGAAGATCTCCATTTCAGATCTGATAAAAAAAACTACAAGATGGGTGCTGCATCATCTGATTTAGTTGGTGGCAATGGAGGTCACTCGTTTTCCTTACATAGGAAGGAGAATGGAGCTTCTTTAAAGCAGCTGAATGTGTGGGTAGGAGGTGAGGGGTGTCCAAGTCTTGCTCACAGTGAAGATTTTGGCCAACGATCTGGTACTAGTCAAGAGTATATATTTCAGCCTGGTGAGTGTTTCACCTCTCTTTCATTGTGGGGTAATGGAGCAGGTACTCGTCTAGGTGCCATCAAATTCAAGACAAAACGCCCAGGAGAGTTTTTTGCTAAAATGACAAACTGGGAATTGAAGACATAATATCCTATATATGTTGGTTCTGGAATCTGCCTCGGTGTTGTTGGAAGATGTGGCTATGACATTGATATGATGGGATTTGATGAGCTTTACCATGGGAACAGAGAGCTCATACAATCTGGAAAACACTAAGGAGAGAACGGAGACCATGAGCTTTCCCATCCATGTCCCTGCAGGAAAGAAGGTGGAAGTTAAAATTACGATTGGCCGGGGCATCATTGACCTGCCTTATAGAGGCACTATGAAAATAACCTGCATGAATGGTGAGGTGTTTCAGTTTGACACCAGTGGCGTTTACAAAGGTCTTAATAAAAAATAAAGATCAAATAACGTAACTCTTCGACAAACCTCATGTAATCCTTTCACATCTCTCGTATTAAACTGAATGGCAAGTTATTGTATTACTGTACTCTGAAAACGACTTTATATAAAAGATAATATACTTGCATGTTAACTTATTTTGTTAAGATTGCTAAATTAAATCCTTACAAACTGAGCTGTGCTATTTTGTCGTTTTTGAGAAATATCAACATCTCAAAATATCAAATATCACATCCTTTTTCTACATTTTGTCTGGAACCTTTCAGTGCCCTGCTGTTCTGGTTATTAAATAAGCTCCCCCTGGTAGTAGTAGTAGTAGTAGTAGTAGTAGGAGTAGTAGTAGTAGTAGTAGTAGTAGTAGTAGTAGTAGTAGTAGTAGTAGTAGTAGTAGGAGGGAGCTGACGGGTGAGGAGAGGCTGATGCCTTAATATGGATCATGGCTTTTCTTGGAGAAAAAATATTATAGGAATAAAATACCTAAAACCAGGCTGTTAGGATCTGTCTGTATCTGCCTGTGTTCTCCCTGTGTGTTTGTATGTCTCCGTGTTGTCTCTTCGATGTGCATGTGTGTGTGTTCCCCGGCTGGGCAAGGCTGACCTACTTCCTACTTCATGCCACTACTCCTCCACAGCTGCAGCCTATGTTATGGAAATCTTAGACCCAGTCAATACGGTGGAGATACACAAGTCAGAGTGATCAACAAATAAATGGTGAAACAAACAGAGTTGTCTTTCTGGTTATTTATTTGAATATTCAAAGACACAGGTCTCACAGAGTATAGGATAGTCTGCAGGAGTGTGTGCAGATATAATAAAATAGCAAAGCTTATATACAGGAAGGGCGGGAAGCTCAGAATATCTGTCTTCACACGGTCTCATTGTTATTAGACACCTGTCCTTGAGCTCAGAATAGGGAGACTTTGGTTAAAGAGGAGTAGCCTCAACATAGTCTGCCAAATCAGCTCTGTGGCCTTGAAGCGCTTGGGAATAAAAACCCACAGTAGAGTATGAGAAGAAAACAGCACATCTCAGGAAATGAGAAGCATTTGGTTTAAGCATATAAGGATATAAGAAAAATATCCACTACATTCTCCCTTTTTGATCATACTTGATCAATAAAAAAACAAATGACAGGATAGACTGATATAACACATCAATGAATACACTCCATCGCTGGTTTAAGTAAACACATCACAAATATATCATAGAAAACTGGCTGTTTTCGTGGAGGACAGACTCCAATATAATGTAAGCATAAGAGGAGGGTACACATGGATTATATTGTAGTGTCGAAACCAGACTCTTCTGATTCTGGCTCACAAACAGGGGTACGGTGGAATGTACAAGGTATACGATTGAACGATAAGCTCAATGAAATCCAGCATTACAGATGTAGCGCTTCATTTCAGACGCCTACCCATGCGGGTCCGTGATCGGCACGGGGTGGGCCCCTGCTGAAAAGGAAACCCCCCCCCCGCAGGACTTGAAACGGCCCCTTGATAAATAAATGTAATTTTAATGAAACCAGCTGCAATGGATCCACCAGGGGGAGCCGTGAAAAGCTGCCACACTGGAACTCATGTCAAATAAACAGCTGATAGATCTACAGGTATCTGATATAGCGGATATTTGTTAACAAAAAACAATTGTGAGAAGCATATATTAAGCAGGAAATGCACACCGTTGTTGAAAAAACAAAGCATAGCCGATTCGGGAGGAAAAGCTTCAACCCCCTTAACATCTGAGTTATCACTGAAGGCATAGCATGAATGATAGTGGGCGTCCGAGGGTGTCATTACTGAGAAATGTCAAACAAATTCAAAACCTTACATTTGAAAACAGGTTTGCATTCCTCCACTTAAGGTGACGTTATCATTGGAAACAATGAAAGCTAATCGTTTTGATGTAGAATCTATAAATTGAATCGTTAGAGCAGAATGGTTGTATTGTAGCCTGAGTTCCGTGCAGCCTCTAGTTTCACCAGGTGGAAACATCGTCCATATAATGTGAATACATGTAGAAGTAGACAGTAAGAGGCCCCTGACATGAGGCCTATACTAAACATAGTAGGGGTTTTTAACAGCTTGCCAACTGACAGGCATCCTCTGCATAGCAGTATGAATAGCCTTAAAACAACCCACTCTGCGGTAACGAGAGTCATGTATCTGACCCAAATGCCCCAAGTGAAGCCGTTAGTCTCATCTGACTGACCCAAAGTTTGGTGCTGGCGTGGCAATGAGGCTTCCAAGTGTTCAAAGCAGATGTCAAGCTTTCAGTTCATGGCTCCATGGGGGGGAGCAGACCCATGTGAGACAGTATCAATCAACGGCTGTAATGTTCAGTTTGAGGAGTGCCATTCTCTCTGGGAGCAGGAAATGGTGTCCATTCTCGGACCAGACCATTAATGTCATTTCATGTAGAGCAGCCATAGCATCTCTGTGACTGCACTCAGCCGGACTGTAGCAGGGCAGAACTGGGTGACTCTCAGTGAAACCGTCCAAGGCCACAGACAAAATGGAACCACGTACTAACAAAAAGGACACAGGGCCATCAATGTTTCTCTTTACCTTCGGCCTAATCATAAAACAAATCAGTGGGAAAAATGTGGAACACTAATCCATCATGTGAAATGTTGAGTTAATCTAAATAATTACTTATGGGTTGAAATCAAATTAACATTAACATTAGAACTAAAGTCAGTTAAAATTGGACTTGCACGGATCAGAATCTAATCAATACACCATTTTCCCAGCTCTGTGATGAAAGGATAACAAGCAGGGATGCAAACTTGTCACCTTTCTGCAAAATTCGCCGTTTTGAATCCAAAATAGGTCGTTTGTGTGATTCATGTAGATCTGCAATAAAAAATATTATTGGGGTATGGGGGGGTCTGGGACCCGGAGTAATCTGCAGCCGCGAGCTGTTATGTGCCATCATGACACGCATGGTGTTCTTTTTTATATATGATAATGAAGCGCGAGCTGTGTGCTCGAGTCTTCCTGCCTGTCGGCTCTGCTCATGGATGTATAATAAGGCTCTGCTCATGGATGTATAATAAGGCTCTGCTTTTCCGCGATGATGGTCTAGCTTCAGCAGCTACATTACCTACGGGTGCGTTCGTTAATATTAGCTGTGTGGTCCGGAGTCACTGTGGCACAGACTGGACCGCTGGTGAACAGCTGTTAGGACGGGGCGTTCTGGTGTTCAGAGCAGAGCTCCCTGTCGGAGCGGCAGAGCGTGATGTGCACTTAAAAGTTTTTCTGTCGCAATATTATTTAAGGAATCGTTGAGCTAGCTAACTAGCATACATTGTCAATATCTGCTAACGTTAGCTTTAGTACTCAGATCTTGTACTTGAGTAAAAGTAGAAGTACCAGAGTGTAGGAATACTATGTTACAGTAAAAGTACTGCATTCAAAATGTTACTCAAGTAAAAGTATAAAAGTATTCTCATCAAAATATAGTGGAAATAGCGACAATAAAAGAAGTCATTGTGCAGATTGGTTCATTTCAGAATAATATATATGATATGTTTTATAATGATTGATCATGAAAGTGTTCTCAAAGCTGGTGAAGGTGCAGCTAGTTTGAATGACTTTGTATACTGCAGGGTAGCTGGTGGATTTACTCCAGGTGGAACTAAAGTCTGATTCAACACTTGGTTATATTTCACATCATTCATCCAGATCTGTGAAGTAACTGAAGGTATTAAATACATGCAGTGGAGTAGAAGTACACCATGTAGGCTACCTCTGAACTGTAGTGGAGTAGAACTCAAAATTGTACCCAAGTATAGTACTAGTTGAGTTTATGAACTTAGTTACTTAACACCACTGGCTATACAGATAGAAAGACTAAGCCTCGCACAGAGGCATGAAAATACATTTTTTTCTCAAAATGCTCAACAGTGCTGCCAAAATTATAAACTGACTGCTACACAATTAAAATGAATGGTTTTATATATTTCCATTAGATGTGACTCTGTAGCGTTTCTGTTATTATTACCACTGCTGCTTTAGTTGTTCTGACTGCTAAAATCATCTGTTATTCCTCATTTTAAAGCCGATATTCCGTGGGGTCGGGGGGCTCGGGTCCTTGTCACCTTTTTCATACCTGATGAGTTTGCATCCCTGACAAGACTAGGTACATTACAGGAGTGTTAAAACACCCAAACATGCACACGTATCTTATTTTAGTAGAGATGAGAGGACAAGGTCTAATGTTGTGAACGAAATGATCAAGTCAAAGCTTCAGTATTTTATCTTATGTAGCACATTCAATTCAATAATTATTCTTGAATTACTAATAACTCTAAAGAAGGCAAAAAGTGGATAAGGCAAATACTCATCCAAAGTGTGTGTGCGTGTGTGTGTGTGTGTGTGTGTGTGTGTGTGTGTGTGTGTGTGTGTGTGTGTGTGTGTGTGTGTGTGTGTGTGTGTGTGTGTGTGTGTGTGTGTGTGTGTGTGTGTGTGTGTGTGTGTGTGTGTGTGTGTGTGTGTGTGTGTGTGTGTGTGTGTGTGTGTGTGTGTGTGTGTGTGTGTGCGTGTGTGTGTGAGCAGCGTGTGTGTGTGAGCAGCTTGTCTGCTCAAGGTTTAAAACCAGCAGTGCGAATGTTTATGAGAAACAATTCGTAGCTTAGACTGAACTCGAAGGAAACTAGACTGGAATTTTTTAAGAAATCAAAACAGCTGGGTGAATACTCTCTTTATGGTATTTAAATTGGGCCAAGTAGAACCCCTTCATGGATTTGTGATACTGATCTCCGTCTGTTCGGATTTGGAAGTCTCATGATTTATGGGCCTGTGAAGGAGAGGCCCAGGGAAAACAACATCTATCTTGGAACTGCAATTACTTATCCCAAAGAGATTGCAACATTATACTCCTTTAAAAATTGCTCAATTCATTTAAACACATTTATTATGCACACAATAAAAACATCAACAAATATATTGATCCTGGCTTAACCAGCGACCTTTACCCTATTGTTCATAAACTCAGTAGTTTAACAACTATTATAATTGTAGTAATGTCTGTAGACCAATTGTACTAGAAATAATTTGAAACAGTTTTAATAAAGAATGTTAAACTATATTTAAAAAAAAATGTAATTGAACTTCAACTTGTATCAATGATCTGATTCCAGTGGCCAGTTGGAACAGACAATCAACAAAGTTTCCATTTTGCAGCAACAGCGCAAAAAGGTTTCAACCACAATTAGTATTATGTCTGAGTCTAGTTCTGTCTTATCTGCTTTGTTTCGGAATGTGTTCAATACATTACGTTTCTATTCATTATCACCATACAATACATAGATTAAGAATAAATGAAACAAATAATACAACATTAACCCAATTGAGCAGACAGATTTGTTTAACCCTGATCTCCTCAGGCCGGTCTTTATGACCAGCAGTCATGCCTCTGATGGTCTCAGGGTGTGAGACAGATGCAGGACATAAAAACACTCTTTTGCTATTTATTTTCATTTGCAGCACATTTATACTATAATATATCATTTTGCTTTACATCTTTACATTATTTTTTTTCTCAAGTCATTTACTTTTGGTGAGATAACTAAAGTTTAGTTCATTTAACCCTGGCTATGGACTGATTCATCATTAGTTGTTACAAAGCATACACAAGACGGCGGGACAAACCAATATAGAAACAATTAGACAAACAAACATGAACTCGCAACAAGCCCCAGGTGACTGCAAAAACTCATCCAGCTTAATTTAATCCGAATTAGGGAGATTCCAGCGGGTAGGGAAATATCTGTTTAATATGAGTGCCTTCTTACCCATATATACTTGTACAAGTGCTAAGAACGGAATCTGTTGAAGAGCAATAACTAATTTATTCTCAATCAACAACCACCATGTCAATATAGTGGTGCTTCGCTCCCTCCGTACCCGGAGAGCGGAGGCTTTTTATTTTATTTACCCTGTCTTCCAACAACAGCCAAATTCAACAACTCATCTGTTATGAAACACAGCTCTATGTCACATATTGCCACGTACCACCCTTCCCATTTATAATCGCTTTTGTTTTGTTCCAAAATCGACAAATGGTGTGAGGAAGAGAATATTGTGTCATTATGTGCTTCACTGTCTCTGTGCCTGCTGCGCCGCAGGGGGGGGAAGTGAAATCACACACACACTTTGCAGCTCTGCAGGCAGATCCGAAGCGATGCTTGCTGTCAATTTAACTAGTTAACCGCTGAAATCTCCAGAATTTGGCGATCTGTTTCAATACAGATGTATGAAATTTTTCCTAATTTAGAAGTCCACTTTACTGATGCTCTCTTTTAAAGTCTCTCCGAATATTTGCTGTGTGTAATTGTCTGGTAATGTAATTCCAAGAAACACACAGAGGAAATCAGTCAAAATTGATATTCCTAGGTTATTATTACCCCCAAATATTCTTATTGTTTTTACATGAGCTGTGTTTGCTCTGAAGGCACATGCCCCAGCAGCATACACAGGGAAAATCGGCCAGAACAAAAGTTCCACATCGATTCTTCAGGTTATTATTAAACCCTCAAATGTAAATAGTTAGAGAAACCAAAAAAAAAAAATGCAGCCGCTCAGTTTGACAGGTAATTTTATGATACCGTCAATCACAGATTCTCGTAAGGCAATGTCCAAATATAGATTTGAGATTACACTTACCAGTTCTGAAGATCTTTTGGTATCCTTGTTCGTGATGCCAATTTGTGATGGAAACTTCGGAGCAGCAATGCAGAAAGGATGGAAACTGGAATCTCTTAGTCAAACACTGGGATTTATTGAGAGCAAAACGGCCGGAGAGTTCACAAGGTATAGGCACAACTTATATCATGGAATACCCAGCCAACTCTGGAGGCACAGAGAGACACATAGATCTGTATATCAGAGAGGAGGGTCTTAGAAAACTCCCCTTCCCCCTAATGATTACCAGACACAGGAACGAAAACCCATTTGTGTTACAACCTTCCCATGAACCAAAATTCTCCCCCACAGGAAGGCAGAGGACCTCTTGACCTGTGTCCTCCTCAAGTTGCGGGCAAGAACATATTGCGACTTAACAAAAAGCATATGTTTGTAATTTGACAGGTTCTCAGGAAAGCTGAGAAACTCAAGACACAAAGTGATCGGATTAAAATATTCTCTCACAGTTATGAAAATAAATGAAAAGTAGTTTTTTTAAAAATAAAGAAATTAGACATATTACAGCAACAACCTTACCTTCAATAGCCGTTGGAACTCAATAACAACATCACATTCAAATCAATGCGTGTTCCACTTCCTGCCGACAGTTTGATGTGAAGGGAGAACGTTGTACAGTAAAGCTGAGTGGCATACGGTGAAGATTTAGCCTCCAGAAAGCCTGGCTACATGTGGCTGTATCTGTACAGTAACTGGTTAAATTGAACCTGGACATGGCGAAGGTGTACAGGGTTCTGTATTGCCCTCAGCTCCTGTTCTAAATATTGACAGTATGCGCTGATGCTGTTTTCTTCCTCTGTGTCAGGGATGGAATCCTTTGAGGAAATGTTTTGGGGTCAGCGATGACAATGTGTCGTTGTCTACAAGTTCCACGCTTAAATTGTATCAAAACAGTACGAAATTTAAACAAAACAATGACAAATTAAAAGATTTGCTTATTTATATTATATACATGTTAACCTGTCAAATGTCTCTACTTGTTGCTTGGTTATCTTACCATTGTTTCATGTTTGGGGAGAAACATAGCTGACCTAGGATCACAAGAAGTCTCCGACACTGTAGAATAGAGGTTGTTGTCGGGGTAACTGAGGGCAGTGTAGGTGTCGGAGTCACCAGGGTCCTTCATAAGAAAAGGAGAATTACTTAACTAAGTCCCAATCACAGCTGTCATATAATTTTCTGTGCACATGTTCAACAAAGATTAGGTAACATTTCCAAGATAAGATCTCGCCCGGACATTGAATCAGCATTACATTACATCAGCATTACATTACGTTATCAGGCATTATCAGACATTACATCAGCATTACATTAAATCAGCATTACATTACATTATCAGGTATTATCAGACATTAAATCAGCATTACATTACATTATCAGGCATTACATCAAATCAGCATTATATTACATTATCAGGCATTATCAGACATTACATCAGCATTACATTATCAGCCTTGTTTTGAAGAGGCAGGGTGGCTGTGGTGACACCAGAGATCTCAGACCAGGTTATTCTTTTGTTAAACCTAAGAAAAGACACATGTGACACATAAGCTAGTAGCGTCCTGCATGCCAATACATCTCATAGAATCTCTCTGCAGAATCTAAATAATAGTTGTCACTAGTATTATTATTATTTTTTACTCTTTCAGCGGTGACAGAAAACATATCATTATACCTTAAAAGGACCAGGCAGGGTACACTGATTACACTGCTCCGCTAAAGTTACTTTGATAATAACCCAATAATGGCGGCTTGTCTTTCTCTACCTGTGATGGATCAAGCAAACAATTACGGCCGCCAAGATCAACACCACTGCAGATGCTGTCACAATGATAGCCATCAAAGTATAGGACGACAGGCCTTGTCCAGCCTTGTTCTGAATCTTATGGTATTCTATAGAAGAAGAAGAAAAGGAATAGCTGAAGTCAATGGTTTGTCTTTATCAGGGCTGGACAGTGGTTAGGCAGGTGCTATCGGAGAGCAGGAAGAAGGTGGTTTGAAGAGCGGTAAAGATAGCAAGGACAGTATGAACATACGCATTTACCACAAGAAATACACTTAAACTCTATCTATGCTGTAAAAGCATTAGACAAACACAAACCTTTGCTATATATGGTGATAAGCTTAATATCTGTTCCCCCTCCAGATTATGTTTTGATAATTTGTCAATTAGTCACCAGAAGAAGATAAAATATATTCTTTGAAAGTTCACAACTCATAAAACATCTAGGACAGTGTACATACCATTTACAGAAACGCTGGTAAGTAGAATATCAGTTCCTTCATAACGCAAAGCAAGGCAAGTTTATTTATATAGCACCTTTCAACACAAGGCAATTCAAAGTGCTTTACAAAAAATGAAAGACATTAAGAAAATGGCATTTAAGGCGAGACACCCTAGGTGAATATGGTAATTTTTTTTAACTTGAAGGTATCAGCTAGAAATTTCTCCAGTTAATTACTTACAATAAGGCAATTGATTTTTGTATTACAAGTTTTCTGAAATAGCATGTTTAAATATGCAAATTAACCATTATCTCATTAAAAATGCACATATTTTAACACATTTCAGGAATCGAAATCTGAACTTTGGATAAAGCCAGGTTCAAAATTCTTGTTTCATTTTGTAGTCATATTAGAATCTAAGGCTTTTACTGAAGGGATTTTGGATATCTCTTTTTATTTTGAATTGAATTGAATCACTCCATAAATCAGAAAATACTGTCAACAGCCCTAAAATATCAATTTTCGCCATGTTTTTAGGTATACAATGTTGTATAATTCAGGCTATGAATGATATATGAACAAACCCTTCTGTAAAAGCCTTCATAATATTGATAGGAATATAACTGGAAGGTTTGGTGTATGTACGTGCTACTGAAGTTGAAATTTCGAACTCAGAGTAGGAGAAAAAACTCATTTTGAGAAAAGGACCTTTAAAGATTGCAGTGAGGCGCTAGCTAAACCCTCCTGTTCTTTGGATGATAGCTTGCGCATCGACGCACTCCGTGAAGGTATTTCATGTTCAGGGTCATTTGTTTTTTGTATAACCTTGCTTCGATCAAGTGACAATTGTTGTCGTCTTCTCTGTGAACGTTTTTTTCGCCGTTCTTTTGCCATTTTGAGATTTCAATTTCTAGCGGAAAGCTAACCAGGAAGTGTTTTAGCACACCACGTGACGCATCTGAACGAATCACGTTGTCAGAAATTGACACGAGCCAATGAGATTTTGTTTCTTGGTTTAAGACCCCTTTGTGCTTTCACGATTGGTTGCTGATACAAAGGAAATGACCATAATTGGAGATTGAGATTGTGCAGGAGAGACACAGCTTTCCAGCGATATCTCTGTTGACATGATGCACACAGCGGTCGCGGTACTTTATGTTACGTTAGAATGCTAACTTTTGGTGAATTTAGGAGAAATCTACAGACGCAAATAGACAAACTATAGTAAAATAAAGACTTAAATGTGTATTTTGTACGTTTTCCTTCCAAAAGCCTGAAAGAAAACTTGTTATAGAATCAAAATAGCACAAAATCTCAAAATTGACCAGTACTTGAAAAACTATGTTTTTGCCTGCCGTGTCTCGCCTTAAAATCAGTCATTAAAAAGAAAAGCGAATAAAATAAACCTTAAAAGAAAAAATACATGGATAAAAGTTACAGTGCAGTCTAAGATATGAATAGTTAAATTAAAAGCAGCGACAAAAAGAAAAGTCTTCTTGCTGGATTTAAAAGTAGTCAGAGTTGCAGCGGACCTGCAGGTTTCTGGGAGTTTGTTCCAGATATTTGGAGCATAATAACTGAACGCTGCTTCTCCATGTTTAGTTCGGACTCTGGGGACAGAAAGCTGACCAGTCCCTGAAGACCTGAGAGATCTGGATGGTTCATCATTTAGCAGGAGGTCAGAAATGTATTTTGGGCCTAAACCATTCAGTGCTTTATAAACCAGCAGCAGTATTTTGAAATCTATTCTTTGACACACAGGAAGCCAGTGTAAAGACTTCAGAACAGGAGTGATGTGATCCACTTTCTTAATCTTAGTGAGGACTCGAGCAGCGGCGTTCTGAATCAGCTGCAGCTTCCTAATAGATTTTTTAGTGAGACCTGTGAAGACACCATTGCAGTAGTCCAGTCTACTGAAGATAAAAGCATGGACAAGTTTTTCCAAATCCTGCTGTGACATTAGTCTTTTAATCCTAGATATGTTCTTTAGGTGATAGTAGGCTGATTTAGTAACTGTTTTAATGTGACTGTTGAAACTCAGGTCAGAGTCCATGACTACACCTAGATTTCTGGCTCTATCTGTTGTTTTGAACATTGCAGACTGAAGCTCAGCGCTAACTTTTATACGTTCTGCCTTGGCTCCAAAAACCATTACCTCAGTTTTATCTTTGTTTAATTGGAGAAAGTTCTGACACATCCAGTCATTGATTTGTTCAATGCACTTACTCAGTGTTTGAATTGGAGCATAGTCTCCTGGTGAAATTGTTACGTAAATTTGTGTGTCATCCGCATAGCTATGGTAACTTATTTTGTTGTTCTTCATTATCTGAGCCAGTGGTAGCATGTAGACGTTAAAGAGAAGAGGCCCCAAGATGGAGCCTTGAGGTACCCCACATGTCATATTTGTCAACTCAGATGTGTATTTACCAATAGAAACAAAGTTGTTTCTGTCCTTTAAGTAGGATTCAAACCAATTTAGAACTGTTTTCGAAAGTCCCACCCAGTTTTCCAGTCGGTCTAGTAATATGCTGTGGTCAACAGTGTCAAACGCAGCACTGAGATCTAATAATACTAACACTGAAGTTCTGCCACTGTCTGTGTTTAAGTGGATGTCATTGAAGACCTTTACAAGAGTAGTCTCAGTGCTGTGGTTTGGACGAAAGCCTGACTGGAACACAACAAAACAGTTAAGCATAATGCATGCATTCACAGGTGTAGTTGCCTTCATCTGATGCTGTTGGGTTGGTGAGGTGGAGAAAAACAGAGTCCGTATTGTTCTGGATAGTCACTCTGGAGTTACAGGTGGAGCTTGTCTTGTGTGTGTCAGACCGATATGTCAGACTGCACTCCTTCCCTTCACTGCTTTCTCTGCTGATCTTACATGATACAAATACAATTTCATCCATTGTTTTATTGGAGCACAAATGAATGACACCTGATTCTTTCAGAAAAATGTTTGTCTCTGTAAAAAAAAAAAAATGAACATAACGGCTTTTAAAAAACATGACAAGGAACCATATTCAATTAAAAAGTGCTATACTTTATTTATTGTTTTCTTCAGTAAATGTATGTACCATTGTGATCCTACCTCTGTAAGCTTGTTCAATGCATGATGCCCAAAATGGCGGAAACAGAGCAAACCAGAGAAAACGTCCATGCATTGTGACATGCTGATGACTACCTGGCACCAAGTCAAAAACACCTCTAGAACTAATCTGTCAAAACCTATTAAACTGGTACACAATCTGGCACCATGTTAAAACCAACTGAAATGATAGGTAACACAATAAATGAATGGTCATTCCTTCTCTCGCTAACCAAATGCTGCAACAGCTTATTCAGGTTTGATATCAGAGCAAAACAGAAAACCTGCAGAAGAGGAAGTCACACCTCCCTTCATATGACCTATAGAGCAGTGCATGTAAGCAAATACATGAAGAGAGTGGCTGTTTTACAAGAAATTGTTTTATTTTAAATATATACGATGATGATAACAATTTACCAATACTATTCAAGATAATTTCAATGCAAAACAATATATTTGGTTCAGAAATATATGGTTGGATGGGAAGTAGCGAGAGAGGGTGGGTGGGAGGTAGCGAGAGAGGTTGGGTTTGAGGTTGCGAGAGGGTGGGTTTGAGGTAGCGAGAGGGTGGGTGGGAGGTAGGGAGAGAGGGTGGGTTTGAGGTAGCGAGAGAGCGTGGATTTGAAGTAGCGAGAGAGGATGGGTTTGAGGTAGCGTGAGGGTGGGTTTGAGGTAGCGAGAGGGTGGGTTTGAGGTAGCGAGAGAGGGTGGGTTTGAGGTAGCGAGAGAGGGTGGGTTTGAGGTAGCGAGAGAGGGTGGGTTTGAGGTAGCGAGAGAGGGTGGGTTTGAGGTAGCGAGAGAGGATGGGTTTGAGGTAGCGTGAGGGTGGGTTTGAGGTAGCGAGAGGGTGGGTTTGAGGTAGCGAGAGAGGGTGGGTTTGAGGTAGCGAGAGAGGGTGGGTTTGAGGTAGCGAGAGAGGGTGGGTTTGAGGTAGCGAGAGAGGATGGGTTTGAGGTAGCGAGAGAGGGTGGGTTTGAGGTAGCGAGAGAGGGTGGGTTTGAGGTAGCGAGAGAGGATGGGAGGGTGGTAGCGAAAGAGGATGGGTGGGAGGTTGCGAGAGAAGGCGGGTGGGTGGGAAGGTGGTTATTGTTCGTAGTTAATGAGGACTGTCAAGACAGGCGGAGTATGAGGTATCCGTTTCTGTGTTTTGCTCCCTCCTCTAAAAGGGTTTGGGACCATAGAAGATTGCAGTAGCCGCAATACCACTCACTGTGTTAATGCCTGTCTTCTGGGGTGAAATTGACTAAATTCTGTCCATTCCGTCCGTGCGGCGAAGTCGTTTCCTCAGGTAGGTTAGACCTTAGAGATAGAACACACCCAGTGCTCTATTTCTATGAAGACACCCAGTTCTCTATTTCTATGAAGACACCCAGTTCTCTATTTCTATGGAGACACACAGTTCTCTATCTCTATGGAGACACACAGTTCTCTATCTCTATGGAGACACACAGTTCTCTATCTCTATGGAGACACACAGTTCTCTATCTCTATGGAGACATACAGTTCTCTATCTCTATGAAGACACACAGTTCTCTATCTCTATGGAGACACCCAGTTCTCTATCTCTATGGAGATAGAATACACCTAGTGCTTGAGACCATGGGGGAGGGTCTTGCAGAGTGGGCGAGTTCAGTATTTGCTGTGCGCTTTAATTTAAAAGTATTGTTATATGTTGCCTATTCCTGGATTTATGTGTGTAGATACGTCCTATCTGTGTTTGAATAGTGTGAGGAGGGAGTACAGGTGAAGGAGGGGAACATCCATATGTTTTCACTTTGGTTGGTGAGGTGTATGGATTGGAGTGCCTGTTTTAGCATTACTTTTTTTGCTCATTTGAAGTGTCTCTTGTTTAGTGCCTTAAGTCTAATCCTGTGTGAGGTGGTACTTCAACTTAATGGATGCCTCAAGGGCCTGAATGGCATTTGCAAGCCTATAAACCTACTTATTTGTGGACAAATGGTCTGGAGGTTACTCAAAATGTTTTTTCTTTACTGTTAAGTGCCGAAACCAGTTTTTAATAGAAGGTGATTTAAAGCCATTGTGCATCTGAATACCAGTCGCGCAATCAATGCAAATGCAGTTGAAAGTCCCAAAAATTGGTAAATCAGGGGGTAAGTTGAAACTTTTATAGACCCCCCAAATATAGGGTTCCTTATTGTAATCAATGTGGGTTTTATATTTAGCTGGAAAGTAAGATGCAGTCATAAGAATCAAACGCAACGGGGTGTAGTAGAATGAAAAGGACCGTCGTTCACGAGCATTACAATGACGAGGAGTCGAGAGCGACTGAAGAAGGGCAGAAAGACATTACTCTGCTCAGAAACCTTTGCGTTGGGTTTCTGACGGAGCATGCACCAGCAGAGCCAATGTGCAGGAATCTTAGGTAAATACATCCAGTTTTATCTAGTCATTGGTTTGTTTGGATACCTGAACACAACATGAAAGTAACCTTAAATTGAGATAGTTTAAAATGCTATTTTGTTTTAGAACGTAATAAAACAAAGTAAGCGTAGATTCTTGGATGAAGCCTGTGTAGATTTCCAGAATAAAGTAAAATATGAATAGGCTATGACCAGGCCATTCAACGTTGCAGGCTTATATGGAGAGCCAAGAGGCCAACTGTGACCATAGTCTCAGAATTTTGCTTAAAATATACAACAGATTGTAATTATATTCAAAATATTACCACCCCCTTTATTCCCCACCCTTACAAACAAAACAAAACAGTGACGTCACGGATCAGCCAACCAATCAGACAGTAGTCTCGCGATGCCAGACCCATCTTCACACACTTGGTTGCACTTTACTTTAATCAGACAGTTATCAAGGTACCATATATGTTGAGTGGAGACGGCCGAAAACAATCGGTTTGTCACAACGAATTAGCTGGAGTTAAATAGCCTATTTTTTGACCAGAATTCCGTTAACCTACTCTTCAAGAACTTCAAGAACAAAAATGGATAGCAGGTAAAGCCTGGTTTATACTTCTCCGTGAGCACGTTAGCGAACGGATATGTTCATTTGGTGCTCATGTTCACACAGTGGTTTGCCTACATACTTCACAAGTTTAACGGGCCCACTAGGTGGCAGTGTCGGATTCAGTAATCCAGAATGTAGCCTACAGAAAACCGTAGAAAAAGCACAGGCACGGAAACTACTATTCATGTTCCGCGAAAGTAAAAACAGAGAGATGAAGGTTGCTCCTATGCTTTTCATATTTTCTTATATCAAATAATGTTTATTTATAGAGCACGTTTAAAACAAGCAGAGCTGAGTACATTCCCATACACACAGTTTATCAAACAATACAGAAAACAGTTGTAACATGTACAGCCTTAGCACAATTATAAGGTGTCGACGTTTTATGGATAATCATAGCCTAAACCGAAGAAGAGTAATCGAGTTAGTTGTTGTTACTGTCAATATAGTAATACAGTTTAAATGTTTGGCGAGGCACTCTCTTCCCACTGTAACAAATGAAAACTTTTCCTCATGTTCATTGAGACTAAGCATTGTAAAGCTTACAAATATAAATGTTCTATTATAAATCACACTTTTTGCAAAACACTTCCCAATTGGCAACACCCCATGGGTGTAAACATTTTTGCTTCATTATTCACTTAGAAATCAGAGCTTTAGCACTATAAAAAGGCCACTATATTTTATACACAGAAAACCCTTTATCTTACTGAATGTTTTTCCTTGTTTTCTCCTGTTGGGTATGTAAAGTGTTAAACACAAGTGTTCCAAAATACTGCATTTTGGAAATAAATCAAAAGTGTTTTTGTTACTGCATTGCATTTGTGTGTGTTTATTTATATACATATTTGAGAAAATGCAAAAGGAATAAACCTGCTGATAAGAAATTAATTGTAGTGTTTTGTGATGAGCACATCAGTGTGTTGTTGGTTGGTAGAAATATCTATTCATATGATGCGTGTGTGTGTCATTTTGATGCAACAAAAATAGTTTTTAATGCAGTGTTTGCTTTTGCTCGAGATTTGTAGGGTTTTACATTTTGTGTTTGTGTTTAGAGTTTTGCGAAAATGAGCCAAAGATTTAGAAACTTTCAACCAATTGTGAAAAACTGTAATTTCTCACGCTCCTAGGAAAACGAGACCCTATATGAACTGCCGATTTTGCCATGGTAACCGTGGGTAACGTATAGGTTAGAGAAGGCTAAGACATCCTCTAAATGTAGTTGCCTACTTTTTTTCAATAAAATCCGATGATCTATAACAGCGTGGTTGGCCAAATTTGCAGTAGAAACGTAATCAGAAAACAGTATTCGTATTGGCCAATGTAACCATCCACCATAGGTGTGCGTTATTGGTGCATGTAGTGGCTATTTGTCAACAACAATAAAACTTCAAAAGGCCACTGAGGCACCAGGTATAGTGGATCTTACGCAGATCATGAGTTGGTAATGAGTCCATTGTCCAGACAAGGCATCGACGTTTTTGTGGTATTTATTAGATTCACCTTGGCAAGAACAATACAGCAAAAGGTGTTGAAATGTTTGCTCAGCCCTGATACTGGTAAAAAACCATAGACCTTCCCGGTGCCCACTGACTGCTGCTGTGCCCTGATTGACTTAAATAAACCCAGCTGTGTGCCCAAATTGACCCATCACCTTCAAAATAAAAGCATTTTAGCTGGAACACAACTTAACTTAACTTAAATAATATGGCTGTAAATTAATTAATTCTACAAAACAAAAAATAACAAATAAATACATTAAATAAATGTGAAAAATACTGAATAGCTTCCACAGTGCATATAATTGCAGTTATGAACATGATTATGTTGTCTTCCCGTAAAACAAGCACATAGTTGGTCAAATATTAGCCATCCCAATCCTAACTCGCTGCCCATGACTATGGACTTTAGATAATTAGATAATTATTATCATTATTTATTTTTTAAATGTCTTGTAGAATTGACTTGCGCTGTTTTGTTGTTTCAGCGCTGAAGTGGATGTTCATGTTGCTCTTCCACCCGCCACCAGCTGGCAGCAGCTGCGTACACGGGCAGCACCTTCAATGGGGAGGATTTGTGAGAGACTACAGAAGGGCGAGTCTGTGGAGAAGAAACTTACAACTCTGCTCAGAAACTTCTGCGTAGCAATTTTGACGCAGCAGCATGCACAGAGCTCATCGAATGTGGAGGATTTTAAGATATAAATATATTTGTGTTATGATTGTTATGATGGAACATGTTCTAGTGCAGTGGTTCTCAACAGGCCTCGGGACCCACTTTTTACTTGGTCAATAAATCGCGACCCAACATTTTGAAGCACTCAAATCTATTCAACAAAAAATCGTGCTGTAATATATATATATATATATATATATATATATATATATATATATATATATATACACTAAACAAAAATATAAACGCAACACTTTTGTTTTTGCTCCCATTTTTCATGAGATGAACTCAAAGATCTAAAACATTTTTTATAAACACAAAATAACCATTTCTCTCAAATATTGTTCACAAATCTGAAAGAATGTGTGATAGTGAGCACTTCTCCTTTGCCGAGATAATCCATCCCACCTCACAGGTGTGGCATATCAAGATGCTGATTAGACAGCATGATTATTGCACAGGTGTGCCTTAGGCTGGCCACAATAAAAGGCCACTCTGAAACGTGCAGTTTTGCTTTATTGGGGGGGTCTGGGTGGGGGTCCGAAAACCAGTCAGTATCTGGTTTGAGGGGTAGGGGTAGGGGTAGGGTAAGGGTAATGTTGTGAATCGAGTGGCCTGTGTTCGTCGTCCATAACATACGCATGCCCATACCATAACCCCACCACCACCATGGGCCACTCGATTCACAACATTACCCTAACCCTAACCCTACCCCTAACCCTACCCCTACCCTTCACACCAGATACTGACTGGTTTTCGGACCCTCCCAGACCCCCCCAATAAAGCAAAAATGCACGTTTCAGAGTAGCCTTTTATTGTGGCCATTCTAAGGCACACCTGTGCAATAATCATGCATGCTGTCTAATCAGCATCTTGATATGCCACACCTGTGTCCGGCGGAAGCCCCGGACACATTTTCACTCCCCCGTTGCATTTTACAACACAGAGGGCAATCGAGACCTCCCTTCCTCCGTCGAAAAAATTCATTCATCTTTTCCAAGCTACCATCTGCACGAAATCGGAAACCCGGTTTTTGAGAGCACTTAGAAAAAAAAGGCTGTTTCACATCATGGAGGAATGTGTCCGCTTCATGAGTGCTTTGGCTCGGATACAATTGTTGCCTGGTGGACCCCCAATCATGGTTCTTACCAAACTTTAAGTTTTTGAACTGGTCTCTGGAGGAATACAAGGGGAGTTGTCACGGAATTATGAGACACTATTTTGGGATACAATTTCTCCATTTTCACCCCTTTCCTCTGGTTCTCCCAAAAGATAACTTAGAGTTTTTCCTGACTCTGGAGGAATGTAAGGAGAGTTGTCAGGGGACTCTATCCGCCTTAAGAGACACTATTTTGGGATACAATTTCTCCATTTTCACCCCTTTTCTCTGGTTCTCCCAAAATATAACAGAGTATTTTCCTGATTTCTCACTGATCGAATGAAAAATGCGACCCGCCATCGGAGGGCCTCCGCCGGCCCGGCCTCATGCCGGTGCTCTGGCGGTCGGTTCCTCTGAACTGCGGGTTCGACTCTGATGGCCGGGAGGGTGTGCTGCGTGGGGGAATTGACGGAAGCGCCAGGAGTGGAGCCTGTGGCTTAATTTGACTCAATATGGGCAACCTCACCCAGCCCGGACACGGAATGGATTGACAGACCATTTTCTAGCTGACACTGCTTCTAATAATACTTTATGATATGCTGACAGCCAATCCACCACACAATAAACAAAAACGGCTGTCTGATACCCTGGATGAAAGTACCCTCTCTAAGTGCACTATGTCTCGGATATATCTGATGCCTGGAGACCCCCCCAGCCTGGTTCTTAACTTTAAGTCCAAACTGGTCTCTGGAGGAATGCAAGGGGAGTCGAAAGGGGACTCTTCTTGCTGTTTGCCTTGTCAAAATTGAGGGGTGTGTTTAAGGGGAGGGCCCTGGCTGTTTCGGCAGCCTCCGCTCCTCTCTTCTCTCCCTCCCCGAGACCAGCTCGTGCTCCCGCTGTAAAAGGCAGGTGCGCGGGCACCCACTGCCACTCACTCTGAGCCTGGCTCCCGATCAGCGCGTTCTCCCCGGCAGTCCGCCAGCAGATGAAAAACACCCACCTCTCCGCCTCTTCCGAGGGACGATGGAACCGCGCGGGGGGGTCTGCTGGAGGCTCCTGCCGGGTGCTCCGTCCTGCGTTTCACCGGGACCCGGCTCCAACACTCGGAACTCTGACTCCAGCGCGGTGTGGCGGCCTCGCCCTGGCCTTCCACCGTGCGCCCTCCGGGTACCTGACTCAGGCAGGTGTGAGGGGTTCAATGCCTCCTCCCCCCGCTGCGGCGAATGCCGGAGCGGGATGGAGCGCCCGGAGGTACTGTTGTCCCCACGTTACCATGTTGTCTGGAGGATAGGACCGAGAGATGACATACTCTCTACCCGGGTTACAAGTCACTATTTTCGGACCCTTTCTTTGCTATACCCCTGTTCTATCACTCTTTCCTCCTTTGCCCATAAAACGTGTTTCCTGCTGGGGTACTGCCTGATTCCGGGGCACCCCAAACCCTCTCATGGTCGGGGCACCATGAATTGATGCATCGGACCCAATGTTGCCATCACCAGCCCCGCGTTGGTGCGGAGGTGGGACCATTTAGCCAGGTGGTAACCCAAGTCCTCCCTTGGTCCGTGTACCAGGCATTGAAGCATCGAACCCATTGTTGCAATCACCGGTAACGCTAACGCATATAAACGGAGAAACACAAAATAATTTAAATACAATTCTCTGTTTCAGTAAGGATGTCGTCCGAATGCCCGGTGTGCAGACGAAGCATAGTGTGGCCCTGCAATTGCTCCATGACCTCAGACAGACTAATCCCATCATTGGAATGGCTACATCATTGGATATAGACAATGAGGAGGAATACCCGGTGCACCCTCCACCCTTCTCCCCACATACTGAGTGTGACGAAGAGGACTGCAGGCAGGTGATGCTGGAAAATGTGGCATTGAGGGCTCAGAAGGATGCCCTCATTGATGAGGTGAAGACCCTGCGCTCCAGGCTGAAAAAGGGGCTAAAACCCAGGCAGTGCTTAAGGAAGAGGAAGAATGTATACGATTTAAGGGCCTGGCAATCTCAAGTACCTCCGGCACAAACACAGCAGCCTCTGGTAGTCAGACCCCTCTCAGGACCCCGGTCAAGACTGTCATGCGGTCCCCAGCAGCCTCCGGTAGTCAGACCCCTCTCAAGACCCCGGTCAAGACTGTCATGCGGCCCCCAGCAGCCTCCTGTAATGAGGACTGGCCCTCTCCTCACTGGTCCACTGGGAAGGGACGGGGGAATACCATGCGTGAAATCACGTTGCCTCAAAGCATGGAGACATACATTCAGACATACAGGCATCATTGTGAGGGTGTCGCACCGACAGTAAAACGGACAGAAAGTTGTCTGTCCAATGTCAGCCGGATAAAGAACTTCCTCGTATTCATGGCCCATGGTGTTAACCGGCTGTCAGATTGGCTGTTCCTAAAAGACACGGAGAGGGTCCGTGGCTGGAGCGAGTATATTGTAAAGTCGGGCCGGGCAGTCACAACATCGCTGTTGTTCCTGAAGAATGTGAACCATTTCCTGAGGTACTTGTCTGAGTCAAAGCTCCGGGGGTGCAGGCTCACCCAGTCTGATATGACCCACATCATCAGAGAGGTGAAAGCCAACATGAAAGACTTGAAAAAGTCTGTCACTGTCCACCAGTTTAAGGTGAAGAGGAACAAGCTGGATCGTCTGCCGAGCCAGGTGGAGCTTCTCGCCGCCATGGCGGCCGCTGAGAAGCGCATCCCTGATCTCCTTGACCTGATGGCTTGCAACCCAACCTCAATCACCCAGTACCTGCTATACGGCTATCTCACCCTCCATTGGAGCCTACTGTATGGCCACCGTCCGGGTGTGTACGCAAACATGACTGTCATGGCCTGGCTCTTAGCCATAACAAAAAGCGTGGGAAGGACCAGCACGTATATGAAAAAGGTATTTATTGCGCCAAAAGTAACCAAAGGGCAAAGCAAAACAAATAATAATAATCGTCGTGGCTGCTCTCCGAGGTCCGGTCCTCGGCGGGGAGAGAGAGTGTGGATCTCAGTCAAGGCTCTTTTAACCCTCCAGTCACAGCCGCCAGGTGTCCGCAATCCCCCCTGATCAGCCACAGGAGAGAACCTTAAAGACACACACACACACACACACACACAGGCAGGGGTCGTCACACCCCCCCCCTTAAAATCGGTGTCCCCAGGACCACCGATATAACAAGCCAACCCCATCCCAGATAAAGAGTCATCAAACAAAAAAAAACAAAAAATATATATATATATATCCCTATCTTCACGAACCCTAATGGTAACATACCACCTATTACCGCAACTCCACCTTCAGCAACCAGCCACATCCTTAGCAACACAGATATCTGAGAAGCACACTTTAAAAAGATGGGCAGAGCGAGAACGATTTAGCCAACAGTAACACAGGTAATAAATAAACATCAAGGTCCAGCTAACACCTACTTAGTGCCATGGAGCACGCGATAGCGCGTCAGCAGTAACATTGTCCGATCCCCTAATGTGCCTAACATCCAGATTATAAGCCTGGAGGAACAAAGACCACCTCGTCAATCTTTGGTTAGGACATTTCATTGTGTGCAAGTAATACCGAAAACTCAGACAAAGATGGAACCTCCACCGCCTCACCAGACTTTCCATCTGGTGACCAGTCATGATCTGTTTTGGCCATAGCACGAGTGATCACACAAGAGGACGTAACGTCTAACCCCACTGCAGAGCTCTCCTCAGACCCCGCCTCAACCAGACCGCCTGTGACTGAAACCGCTGGGGAAACATCAGTCCAGACTCTGCTACCTGCCAAACCGTTGCCCTGAATGAAATGTATCCCCTCGATTGGCAAAGCTGGACGTACACCAATAGCTACTTCACCCTTAACAAGATCACAGTCGATATACATCCTGTGAACAGGAATAGGGAGAACCTTTAATCCCATCCCCCGACTCAGAACCGTGTCACCAGTATCACTTTCCTCAGACAAAGGCAACACAGAATCCACAATAAAGGAGTCAAAAGCCCCTGTGTCCCGCAAGATTTTAACTGGAACTCTGACATCGCTACCTACCAATGACACAGAGCCGTCTCTTATAAAAGGGGCATACGATGCCAAAACATCTGATCCACATAAGTGGGCTGTAAGCACATCGGCAACACAGCAGTTTTTCACCGGAGCGGCCAATGCAATCGGTTTAACAAAAAACCCTCCTCCCTTGGATTTTGCTCTGAGCACAGGACACTCTCCCTTCCAATGGCCCTTTTCCCGACAGTAGTTGCAAGTATCGTTTCTTTTATCCACATCAGATTTTTCCAAACTCAATTTCCTTGGATCCATCCCAACATCCCTTCCATTTCCCTCACCAACAGTTAGGGCCCCAGAGCGCCCTCCGAACCTGCTCTTATGAAGCAACACCAACTCATCAGCTGCCACAGCAGCTTGAGCCGCAGAAGTGACCCTGTGTTCTGTTACGTAAGTAGCAATCCTGTCAGGAAGAATATTCTTGAACTGTTCCAAATCATGAGTTCACACAAATCGTCAAAAGAAGTGATCTCCAGAGCAGTTAACCAACGCTTAAAATGAACAGACAAATCCCTCGCCATCTCCACATATGTTTGATCTCGTTTTTGCTCAAAGGACCTAAAACGCTGTCTATAGGCCTCTGGCACAAGTTCATATGCTCTAAGCACCGCCGATTTTATTTTACTGCAGCTAGAGCTATCTTCCAGACATAACGAGGAATATGCAGACTGTGCTCTCCCTGTGAGAACACACTGAAGCATCAGAGCGCAGTCTGCATCAGGCCAATCTCTAGCCCTAGCTACACGTTCAAATAACAAAAAAAACGTGTCGGGATCACTTTCATTAAAGTGAGGCAGCAAGCGCAGGTTATTAATATCAAAGCGATGAGCAGACCTGGGCACCTGTTCACCCAGCCCCTCACCGGACAACGCGCTATCTCTGAGAATAGACAGACGATGTCCCTCCAACTCTATCTTGGCTTTCTCAGTCTCTTGTCGCATCCGCTCCACTGCGATCTCCTTTTCAAATCCCAATTCATACTTCACTTTGTCATGCTCCCACTTCATTTTGTCATGTTCCCGGTCACGTTCATGCTGCAACAACAACATTTCCTTCTGCTGCTCAAAAGAAAGTGCACTAGCCTGAACAAAAGGTTTTACCAAAACCCCCTCTTCCTTTGCAGCAAAAATTCCTGTGTCCCTTAATGTCGACACTATAGAGTCCCTTATGCTCTCTTTCGCCCTTTTATCACCGACAATACACACAGAGAAATGCTCAGCAATCAAGAGCAGCTGCTCTCTCGAAAAAGTGCCAAGCGACTCCTGAGAAGGAGCTTTAATAAATGCCTCTACCTCAGCCATACTCAGCTACAACGACCCCTCACCGGACCTTGACGCAGAAATAAGGAAAAACAAACAAAAACAAACCGGACAAACACCACAGCGTTTATTATGCGTCCAACATGGACCAACACTAACTTTTTGATTGGAGTTTCCCCACTAACTATCACCCTCCCACTGACTAATCTCCTCCCTAGTCTTCATGCAGTTACTCGTGGTGGGTATTTATGCACTGGAGACCGCTGGCCCAGCAAAGCGACTAGCAAGCTAGCAACACTACTGAGACCACGGCCATGCTCCCAAGCCGAAGCTTCAACCACTTTCTCCGCAACACTACACACCCCGCTCAACAATCCCAAGGGAACCGCCGCTTAACCTGCCAGGGAAAACTCCGCACCGCTCCGCACTGCTCCACCTGCAACGCACCAACAAACAACCAGCTGACCACGCCCAAGAACAACTAGCAACCACTCTCCCGAAACATAATTTCAAACTAATCAAAGACTCCCAAAGTAATCAAATCAGTCCCCAAACAACGATCTAAAATGTCCTTCCCACAACGAGCCGAAACAAAGAAACTGGCCGCACTGCAAACGCGCCTCCAACAAACTGTATACACGCGCACCAACTCCTAACACAAATCTTACCTATCCGTCGCTGTATCATAGATAGAAGAAGTGGACGAGCCCCCATCTGTCATGGCCTGGCTCTTAGCCATAACAAAAAGCGTGGGAAGGACCAGCACGTATATGAAAAAGGTATTTATTGTGCCAAAAGTAACCAAAGGGCAAAGCAAAACAAATAATAATAATCGTCGTGGCTGCTCTCCGAGGTCCGGTCCTCGGCGGGGAGAGAGAGTGTGGATCTCAGTCAAGGCTCTTTTAACCCTCCAGTCACAGCCGCCAGGTGTCCGCAATCCCCCCTGATCAGCCACAGGAGAGAACCTTAAAGACACACACACACACACACACACACAGGCAGGGGTCGTCACATGACCAATACTGAGGAGTTAGAGGCGGACTTAAGGGGCACTGCTGAGGGCTACATCATCCATGTGCAGGATCACAAGACTGCCAAGACATTTGGCGAAGCACAGCTGGTGCTTACAGTAAAGGAGTTTAGCTGGGTCATGTGGTGGATGGGGATAAAAGAGGGCTTGTCGGGTCCTCAGAATGAATTCTTCCTTTTCACAACGGGGAAGCATGCCTCCAGGAACCTGAACGCTCACTTGAAGAGGGCTTGGGCTGATGCTGGGCTAGAAACAGCCGTCACCTTCACAATCCTGCGCACTGCCCTGGCTGACATTATCAAGCATCACCAAGATCCAGAAAGCAGGTTGATTCTCGCCAGGTTTATGTGTCACGACGTAAGCACTGCAGACCGGTTCTACGCGAATACGCCTGGAATAAAGGAGGGATTGAAGATCCGCTCCATGTTCAGGGCGGCGGCAGCAGCAGCAGCAGCATCATCGGAAGGAGTTCTACCGCCGTCAGATACCTCCGAAGAGGACTCAGAGGCGGAGACCAGCGATACCTCTTCTTCTGGGCCGGTTGATACTCCTGATGTGGGGGTAGGGGCCGTGGACTCAGCCTTTTTCCCTCGGTGCACCGTACAAGTTACACGGCTAATATGGCCCCCGGGCCCCCGCTAATCATGTTTTTATTATGTTTATTATGCATATTGTGTATACCGTTTTTGTAAAAATCATGTGATAATTAAATAAAAAAACATTTTAATAACGTTTAAGATTCCCAGGAGTTGATACAGTGCCAGGTATCAGACTATTTAAACAAAGTTTACCCAGGATTCAGACACCTTCCCTGGCTTGTAAAATGCGGTGATGCGCCCTGGAGGTATCAGGCTATTTAAACAAAGTTTACCCAGGATTCAGACACCTTCCCTGGCTTGTAAAATGCGGTGATGCGCCCTGGAGGTATCAGACTATTTAAACAAAGTTTACCCAGGATTCAGACACCTTCCCTGGCTTGTAGAATAGGGTGATGCGCCCTGGAGGTATCATACTATTTTAAACAACTTTTCCCCGCCTTTGAAACACTTATTCCTGGGTTTTAGCCTGTCATTTTGCAAGATATTATTTAACATTGAAGCTCTCCTGGAAATTGACATATTCTGTCCATCTCCAGGAGAGCTTCAATGTTAAATGATATCTTGCAAAATGACAGGCTAAAAATCTCTTCCAAACGTTTAAAAACACTTTTCCCGACAATTTAAACATTATTTCTGGCTTGTAAAGTGCAGTGGTAGTATCAGACTATTTAAAGGGTTACCAGGGCGATGAGAACACCCTCCACAGGAGGGTGGGTGGTGCTGTGAATAAGGACGAATATGGATGCCGATGGGCGGAAGATAAAGCACCGCAAAATCCACCACCTTTAAGTGTTACCAGGGCCATGAGAACATCCTCCACAGGAGGGTGGGTGGTGCTGTGAATAAGGACGAATATGGATGCCGATGGGCGGACGATAAAGCACCGCAAAATCCACCACCTTTAAGTGTTACCAGGGCCATGAGAACATCCTCCACAGGAGGGTGGGTGGTGCTGTGAATAAGGCGGAATATTGATGCCGATGGGCGGATGATAAAGCACCGCAAACTCCACCCCCCCTTTAAGGTTCCCAGGGGCACGAGGTTCTTGAGGGTGTGCTCATCTGGGTTTAGTCCGTGGGGGAGTGCTTAAGTTCGGGGGCCCAGGGACCCAAGGTGCGCGAGGTTATGGAAGTACGCATGTCAGGGAGAGATGCTGGAGCTGATTAGTCCGTCATTTGGGGCTCTGTGAGCTGCCACAGAGAGGTGCTTTTCCCGGTGTATTTCATGGAAGTCTGACATAGCCTGTGTCCTGTGAAATAGCCTGTTTGCCCATGTCAAATCTTGCTATTAATTGATAACTTTTAATAGGAATCTCTGTTTGACATATGTTCAGAATGTGCTATTTATTCAGAAATAGCACATTCTGAATGACCCAGTGTACACGTCGTTGTGTACCTCTGTGTCACAGCCCGCTGCTGCTCTCTCCCTGTATTCACAGCACTTTTATCCAGCTTTCACACACTTATTCCTGATTAATTAAACCAGTTTAATGCACTTTTTAAACACTGACATACCCAGGTTTCAAGCTTCTTTCCTGGGTTACATAGTGCTGTGAAGCAGCCTGTCCTCTGGGTGGGAGAGCGAGGTGCTGGAAGGAGCTCTCTGGGTCACAGCCTGCTGCTGCTCTCTCCCTGTATTCACATAACTTTTACCCAGCTTTCACACACTTATTGCTGGGTAAGAAAGCCATGTGCATGACCCTGGATCTCTGCCTGTGTGCGTGGGACCCTGCTTACAGCAGTGACTCTGCTGTACATTTCATGAGTCAAATGTGGATGAAATGGACAGATTCCTGTACATTTCATGTACATTTCATGAGTCATATGTGGATGAAATGGACAGGTTTCAAGCTTCTTTCCTGGGTTACATAGTGCTGTGAAGCAGCCTGTCCTCTGAGTCCCCATTTCAGGGACACATGCTGGAGGTCCCTCTCCCGAGAGTGGAAGTCCATTGCCTCTAAATAGAGGTAAAATTAGGTCTGTCACTTTGGGTAACCGCACCACTGTCAGACGTCTCCTGAGAATGGACGTCCATTCTCTCTAAATAGGGGCGGGGCAGACACTGACGATGGCGGGTAAAGGGACCTGGAATGAGACAAGGTGAGTACAAAATAAAACAAGAAGTGGAACATAAACTAAACTAACATGAACATGACGAACACAAACATGACAAAACTTAACATAATTGACGGGACACTACAAGACCGGTTCAAAAATTTAAAGTTTGGAAAGAACCATGCTGGGGGGTCTCCGGGCAACAAATGTATCCGAGCCAGAGTGCACATGGAGCGGATGAATTCCTCCATGAAGTTACACAGCTGTTTTTTTTCTAAGTCCTCTCAAAAACCGGGTTTCCAATTTCGTGCAGACAGTAGTCTGAAAATGATGAATGAATATTTTTGACGGAGAAGGGGAGGCTTGGATTCCCCTCTCCATTGTAAGTTGCAACCGGGGAGTGGAAAAGTGTCCGGGGCTTCGAAGCGCTGAAGGGTTGAGCTTTCTTGAGCCCCTTCTCCGTTGGCACTCAGTCGTGTTTTCGAGAATTTTTTAAAACTTCATTTTTGATTATTTTAAGATATACCGTTTTCTTTCATTTTTTCTTCTTTCCACGGGTGGGGGCGCATGGCAGGCCGCCTATGAGCTCCCAAATTCGGCCTGGAACCTCCAGGATTTGTGGGATAAATTGACAAAGTCACCCAAAAATGTCACTTTTATAGCCCAAGCATATATAATACAAATACATTTAAATAGTAAAAGGTACAATTGTGCTCCGCATTACCCGGAATTTGATTTATATAGCCCCATGAAAGTGATTAAAAATCTTTTTCGTGGAAAAAAGTGTTAAAACGCCTGATTAAAGCATATGCAGGACCCCAGTGAGCTCCAGACTATGTGTATTGTGTTAAGGAACCATATTAATGATAAAATAAATCATTGAAATGCAAAGATAATGATTATAGATCATTTTTAGGGGGACAATTGACTCTCCAGCACCCCGGAGAAGCAGGCTGTGGGACCCACAGACACCCACAGAGACCCAGGGACCCACACACCCAGGGCACACTACTCCCCCGCAGAGCGGAGCGGGGTGCGAGGCCCACAGAGTGCAGCAGCCAGAGAGGAGCGGGCTATGAGACCCCGAAGAGCGCACCCAGAGGACAGGCTGCTTCATCTCACTTTATTACCCAGGAAATGAGCTCTAATTGTGGGTACATGAGTGTTAAAAATACATTAAAAGTGAAAAGTGGTGTCAATGTTTTTTTATTTAAACATTTTCATGATTACAACATTTTACATTTCAACAGTCAGGCGTGTTAGTCTGACTTCACACCAGGGAAAGAGATGGGTGTACGCGGCCCTTGCATCATCATTCCCTCCCATATGGATTGCTCCTTCAGCAGCTGCACCGCGCAGCTCCACGATATGGGCTGCCGCTGTAGAGTCCCGGAACAGAGAACGAATTTGCAACGCTTTAAGGATACCCGGTGCATTCGCATATTGCTGATCAGCGGTCGATACATGATGACACATGTACCTGGAGAGAATCGACCGGCTCTCAGGACCTTGGTGGTGCTTAATCTGTAGAGACAAAGCCACATTAGTTTATTATCAACCCTCCAACAACAACAGAACATAGTGTGTTTTTAACTCACATTGTCAGCCAGTGAAGTGCGAAGCTTTGTGTAAGATATTGAACCGTGCAGCCCAATATCCTGCCATGCTTTTTGCAAGTCTTCGTGCAGGTTATTGGAAGGAAGACACCCTGTTGTAGACAGCAGGAAGTGGTTCTGTCGACCAGGCAATCCTTTTTTAATATACATCCAACGTGTGATCCAGCTAAACTCATTGTGAGTAAGCGCGAGCTGCGCTGCCCCAAATGTGGATGCAGTTTTGTGGTGAAGGACCTGGATCAAATAGCCCTGATCAGATCCCCTCCTCTCCGCTTGAAGGACTTCATTTTCTGTCATGTTTTTGTAAACACCGGGCCGATGACCAAACAGGAGACTCCAATGCAGGGTTAAATAGCCATACAAAAGATGTTTGGATGAGAAGCAGTGCGCGCGTGCAAAGATGTCAAGCAATTGCGGGATCCGTGTTGCAGCGGCCGCCTTGGCACGCAGGAGATCACCCTGGCTTGGAAGGTGGTCGAGTTTGTCAGCTTTCATCTTGAACTGGTGAAGAGCCACATCCTTTTTCATGTGTTTGATGAGGGATTTAACCTCTCTCAAGATACGGACAACATCAGCTTGTTTTAGCCGGCATGATAACGGCTTTGACTCTGTTAGAAATTAAAATCAATGTTTTGATGGCATAATTTAGTTAGAACATACCGTCAGTTTAAATGCTATTTTATTCTGGAAAAGACCGGAAGTTCTCAATACCAAGCTTTTATTCTGAAAATCCTTCATGACGACATCCGGGACTACCGTCCATTAGTATCATTAAAGTGGCTATTGACGCCGTTAACATGTATATAGAGTTATGAAAGAGATAAGGAGGAGAAAAGGCGTGTGGAAGTAAGCAATGAATGTAAAATGTCGAAATCCTCCGTTTAACGCAATATCGGACACAGAAGAACGAGGGGGAAGTCTCCTACGTCACTACAGCTCCCAGAGAGGAGGAGCGAACAGCCAGCAAGTGGGAAGGACAATGCTTGTGAAGTATCTTCTTCACGGCCAGGACTGCGAGAGGGAGCTGCAGCTCTTCTCTCCTCTGACTGAACAATATTATGCTTGTAACATTACCGTGCCTTTTTTAATTAAAGTACCCAATTGAACCTTCTCAGAGACTCCATTTAGTCTCCTTTTCTAAAGCTTCTCTCCTGGACGCGAGAATAACGAACACAGTTTACAACTCTGAGAAGTACCGGAGAAAGTGGTGCACATTGTTCAGAAACACAAACGCTGTTGTGATAGCTCCGCAGGACTGTGAAACATGATCTGTCCACGAATGGATATTCTGCACGTTATTTATAAACTGCCAGTCGGAGAGACGGCTGGCGTCATGCGACATATATTCAAGAAAGCTTTTAATTTGCTTTACCTTGTAAAAAACATTACTTTTTTTCTGACAGGGAGAAATACCTGTACAGTAATTGTTGTACATCTGCAGGTATGATTCGATGCTTTTTGGAAATGAAAATGCAGTCGGTTGGGGCGTCGGATTCCCTTTCACATCAGCGGGACTTTGGTTGCAAAAGCCCGCAAAAGGAATGCTTGTGTTGGCTTCTTCATCCACAGGAGCAGAGCCCGTCAATCTTGAAAGCAGGGTCTTAACTTCAATATTTAGCGAGTCCTTTTGAGCCACCAAGGCCACATTAAGCAGTCTCACCTGTCTACAATCTTCGTTATCACACTTCAAATGTGGGCTGACGGACGGAGGCTCCCAGGGGCTTACATTTGATCCGTGAATATCCAAAAATGTGACCATTGGAACGGAGGGTTTTTTCTGGCGTAGCTCTCTCAGTAGCTGCAATGTAACATTATGCTTTAAACTTGCCAATAACTGGTGCTTCTCATGGTGCGATAACTCACGGTGATGAAGCGCTAGGTGTCTGTCGAGTCGAGTGCCAACATAGGAACACCCTGGAATGGGACAAGGTGATTTGCGAATATTCACACGGCCATGCACCATCTTCAGCAGGATAGCTCTTTCCTCCAAATTCCGGACATCATGACGGCCCCTAAGGTGTTTGTTCAAAGCCCGATACGACCCTTTGCAGACTGGGCATTCAGACGACATGATTATTGGAACAGCCAGTCAAAGAAATCAAGAGAAAAGGCAGAAAATTGCGTCTTCTGTGGCCGCAAACAATAAACAGCCGCTTGCTCTACATGGCTGATCTGCACTGTGATTAACACTGTACCACAGGTGATGCTAATGAGCTAATCACTGCTGATTAGCTGATTGGCAGCATGTGCGACTCGGGACTCGGCACTCAGTAGTGTAATAGGGTGTTTGACGTCGGAGAAAGTGATTTTAAATGTCTGGAAAATGTATATTTTAAAGTATGGCACTTTGCAGGAAAATCATACTGACATTTGGGCGTTACAATGACATTGAGAGGAATTTATGACATTTGCTGGAAGAACGTTAGCCATTTTAGTTGACTTTAACACTTTTACTCTACACATATACACTAAGAAAGTGGATCAGTCCAGTTCTGAAGTCTTTACACTGGTTCCTCTCTAACACTAAGAAAGAGGATCAGTCCAGTTCTGAGGTCTTTACACTGGTTCCTCACTGACACTAAGAAAGTGGATCAGTCCAGTTCTGAGGTCTTTACACTGGTTCCTCACTAACACTAAGAAAGAGGATCAGTCCAGTTCTGAGGTCTTTACACTGGTTCCTCTCTAACACTAAGAAAGAGGATCAGTCCAGTTCTGAAGTCTTTACACTGGTTCCTCTCTAACACTAAGAAAGAGGATCAGTCCAGTTCTGAGGTCTTTACACTGGTTCCTCACTAACACTAAGAAAGAGGATCAGTCCAGTTCTGAGGTCTTTACACTGGTTCCTCTCTAACACTAAGAAAGAGGATCAGTCCAGTTCTGAGGTCTTTACACTGGTTCCTCTCTAACACTAAGAAAGTGGATCAGTCCAGTTCTGAAGTCTTTACACTGGTTCCTCTCTAACACTAAGAAAGAGGATCAGTCCAGTTCTGAGGTCTTTACACTGGTTCCTCTCTAACACTAAGAAAGTGGATCAGTCCAGTTCTGAAGTCTTTACACTGGTTCCTCTCTAACACTAAGAAAGTGGATCAGTCCAGTTCTGAAGTCTTTACACTGGTTCCTCTCTAACACTAAGAAAGTGGATCAGTCCAGTTCTGAAGTCTTTACACTGGTTCCTCTCTAACACTAAGAAAGAGGATCAGTCCAGTTCTGAAGTCTTTACACTGGTTCCTCTCTGACACTAAGAAAGAAGATCAGTCCAGTTCTGAAGTCTTTACACTGGTTCCTCTCTAACACTAAGAAAGAGGATCAGTCAAGTTCTGAAGTCTTTACACTGGTTCCTCTCTGACACTAAGAAAGAGTATCAGTCCAGTTCTGTGAAAAAGAAACCTAGTCTAACCGTGAGCTTTTTAAGCAGGTTATTGACCTGAAGTTTAAAAGAGAGACAATCATCAAGCCAGATACCAAGGTATTTATAACAGGTAACCTCTTCGAGTACTTGTCCTTGCATAGTAACAATATCCAAAGCAGTGTCTGTAGTCTTTTTTGCTTTAGCAAAGAGCATTACCTTGGTTTTCTCAACATTTAAAAGAAGCTTTAGTTCAGAGAGCTGAGTCTGAATAATGTTAAAAACAGCCTGTAATTTAACACCAGCCTCCTGAATGGAGGGACCTGCTCAGTACATCACGGTATCATCCGTATACAAATGTAAAGTAGCTTCATCCACATTTTCACCTAAACTGTTGATGTAGATGGAGAATAAAAGTGGTCCTAAAACAGAACCTTGGGGAACACCATTAGCAATGTTCAACCACTCAGAAGACAGCCCATCAAAGTGAACACATTGGGACCTTTCAGAGAGGTAGTTCACAAACCACCCACTGCATGGCTGGATATGCCTATACTGGCTAGCCTCTGCTTTAAGATGCGATGATCGACGGGATCAAACGCTTTGGACAGGTCAACAAATAGAGCTGCACAACTCTGCTTATTATCTAAAATACTCGCCACATCATTCACCACTTTCATTGTGGCAGTGATGGTGCTGTGTTGCTTTCTGAAGCCTGACTGATGTTTAGACAGGAAGTCATTTGTACATAAAAACTCCTTTACCTGTTCACTCACTAAGCGTTCAAGAACCTTAGCCAGAACTGACAACTTAGAGATGGGTCTATAGTTATTTAATAAAGTGGCCTCCCCTCCTTTTAGCAAAGGCAGGACATACGCTGACTTCCATACTTTTGGAATTGCATTTGAGCTGAGGGAGAGGTTAAAAAGAGTAGTGAGAGGAAGAGCAATCAAATCTGCAGCTATCTTTAAAAAGAAAGACTCTACGTTGTCCGGGCCGGCCGGTTTCTTAGGATCTAACTTGGTTAAAGCTTCACGAACAACATCAACAGTAAAAGGGGTAAAACTAAAAGGGTTTTCCAAAACACGTTTTTCAGAGTCACATACTGTAGTGTTCACAGAAGCAGAGTTAGTGACAGAATCAAACAGAGAACCACAGGACACAAAATGCTCATTAAAGCAATTTAGCATAGTAGCCCTGTCCGATATAGAGCCAGATGCTGTGGTGAGGCACGGAGGAAGCTCATTACGGATATCACCGGTGGATATCGATTTTATGGCTTTCCAAAATTTCCTAGGATTATTCAGATACTTTGTGGTTACTGACAGATAGTACTTTGATTTAGCACTTTTGAAATGTGAAGTGAAGCTATTCCTTAGCTGCCTAAAACGCAGCAATTCTACCTCTGAGCCTGATTTCCTAGCCTTTGCCCAGGTCTTGTTTCTCTCATGAAGGAGACTGGACAGTTCAGCAGAAAACCAAGGATCGTCTCGTCCCTTCACTCTAACCCCCTGATCCCACCGCGCTGCGACCTCCTCCTGCGTCATAACCCACCAGGCGCATTTCAAAACGTTGCGGAAGCGGAGCGTCGTGTGTGCAGCCTCGCAGTTGTTGTTGATTTTGGAATATTTCCTGGACATTTGTACTTCTACAAGTAAGTAGGCTACGTAGTTAAATGGTTTATGTTTGTGTCTGTTTAAATCGTGTTTATTGTTGTTATTTCCTATTTTGTTGGGTTGTAGACTACAGACACAGTTAATAATAATTGCGCCGCGTCAAAAATAGGATTCATCCTATATTTTAGAAATTCCTTGCGGCGAGGAGCTTCTGGGACGCTTCGACCCGCAGCGCAGAGGGTCTGGTGGAATAGCACCCATTGACTAGAGTGGCCGCGATCGCTAAAAACGCCGCAGCCGCAGCGCAGATGCTCCTGGTGGGATTAGGGGGTAAATGTACGCAGGGGTGCATGTCTATCAATGATCTCCATAAAACCAAGATAAAAATAAGACCATGCAGTTTCTACATCAGCACACAGATCGATTTCTCCCCAATCAAACCCAAACAGATCATGAACAAAACCCTGCTCCACAAAATGTTTAGTGTCTCTCTTAATGATAATATGAGGTTTAACCTTTTGGACCTTTAACATCTTGCCAAGGACAACAGTTGAACATTTGCCTGCTGGCTAATACTGGCTCATTTACAGAAATGTGGATTAATGTGCACTGTTCTTTAAATAAATAAACAAACAAACAAACCTTAGTGTCCCTAATTGTGGCTACAGCACAGTGGTCACTCACATCATTCGCAAATACTCCCACAGATGAGTATTTATAGGGAACATTAGTTAGAATGAGATCAATTAGGGAGGATTTATTAGGGGACTTAATGTTAGGGCGAGTAGGCACCTTGCCTTGCCTTGGGTAGGGTTTGTTTGGGAATTGGGCGGGAGAGAGAGAGGCTTCAGCATTTCTCAGGCCTTTATGAGGCCCTGATTGCTGAATGCCTACACCTGAGGGAGCTGCAGAAAGAGAGGGGGGGAAGACACACACAAACACAGGCACTACAGCATGTAACCCTAACCCTTGCATGGTCCAAATTCACCTGAAGCATGTTCTTCCACAGCACACAGGTGTCTTTTTGTAACTCAAGTCATGACTCAGCAGAAACACTGGCTGACCCTTAGCTTCAATCGACACAGTTTTTCTTTTCTAGGACTTTGCACTGAACACATTTTGGACAAACAGTTCAGTTTGTGTTCAGATCAATATTTTAGTGTGTGTGTGTGTGTGTGTGTGTGTGTGTGTGTGTGTGTGTGTGTGTGTGTGTGTGTGTGTGTGTGTGTGTGTGTGTGTGTGTGTGTGTGTGTGTGTGTGTGTGTGTGTGTGTGAGAGAGAGAGAGAGAGAGAGAGAGAGAGAGAGAGAGAGAGAGAGAGAGAGAGAGAGAGAGAGAGAGAGAGAGAGAGAGAGAGAGAGAGAGAGAGAGAGAGAGAGAGAGAGAGAGAGAGAGAGAGAGAGAGAGAGAGAGAGAGAGAGAGAGAGAGAGAGAGAGAGAGAGAGAGAGAGAGAGAGAGAGAGAGAGAGAGAGAGAGAGAGAGAGAGAGAGAGAGAGAGAGAGAGAGAGAGAGTGTGAGCAGAGGATAAAGGTCCAGCTACTCGCTGTCATCTCTTATTTCTTGCTGCTTGTCGAGTCCCACTGACTGAACACCAGAGAGATGAGGGTTTACCTGCTGCTGCTGCTGCTGCTGCCGCTGTGCTCTGGAGGTACAAAAACACTTTACTAACTGATGGTTCATTGATTATTTCAAATGCAGGCAAAAAAACAAACCCAACAAGTGAGATTGAAAATGTATTTCCTTCCGGTAACTGGTCAAACTGATTTATAATTATTCGGGTGGACCACGTGTTTGTTACCTTTCAGAATGGGTATGAACCCCTTTTATTCGATCTCAGACATGTGTGTAAGGTGCGTTTGCGTTGCAGCTCCGACATTTAGCATCCTGTGTTACGGAGAGGACTTCCTGATGGTCAACAACATGATGCTGGACTGTAACGGGAAGGTTCCTCAGGCATGCTACACCCGGGGTGAGTACTGCTTTATGTCAACTCTGTTTAAACTTTAAACTACAACCATAAGTATGTGTGATGTCCAAATATGGATTTAAGAGGATCTTCAGATTTTGGCAATAACACAAAATGGAAAGGTTTCTGATCGTCGTTTATGTCTCATTGTCAATAAAAAGTCAACGTTGAGTCTTTCAAACATCATGCTTTGTAAAATGAATTAAGTCGTAGACACACTTATTGTAAAGGTACCCCGGTTGCAGTCGAATATTCCATTTCTCTCAGGAACCTTCCTAACCAAGTGAAATGACCCGGAAGTCCCTCAGTGGCAGCTACGATAAGTGCCGTTCCAATTCTCTAGATGATAGGAAAGGAGGTTTCAAACTTCCTTTATAACCTCCTTTAGCTTAGGAACCACTGGACCTCCCTCACCGAGAGGAGAGGAGAAAATGCTGCCCCACAATGCATTGCAGCCGCAGCATTTGCCATCACTCAACAGTCGGCCGTTCACGGAAACAATCGATTATGACGGAGAAATTATATCATGAAAGTTACGGTGCTTATTAAGCTTTTTAAAACGTATGTGGGAAGTTGCCAAAGTGCTTTGTTCTGAACGTTCATCAGTATTATAATCAAAGAGAGAAATATGAACTCATCATGGCGGCCGTGAGGCTCGCCCCAGTGCAAGCTATGTTCATGTCTGTCGTACTTTTGTCTGCCCTATATGTGTGTAAAGTTTCATGTGTTATCCAATACACCCGCTGGGACCTACTAAACTTCAGACACGACCAACATGCAGTTTTGGAGTCATTAACGTCTTTCCCGAAGGAAATATTATCTGTTTCACCTGGCCTCCCAACGCCATGGCAGCAAACCGGCAAAGGGAGCAGGCGCTCTGGTGTCCTATCGCGGTTCAAGAGGCGCCCATACCGACCCCCACTCCCTGCCCTTCTGCTGTCAAATGTAAGATCTCTCAGGCACAAGATGGATGAACTTCACCTCCTGATCCAGTCAAACAAAACCTACGGTGACTGCTCCGCCATCTGCCTGACTGAAACCTGGCTGGATCATTCGATTCCTGACCAAGCAGTATCACTCGCAGGATACACACTCCACCGAGCCGACAGGTCAGTGGAACTAACACACAAATCTAAAGGTGGTGGAATATGCATTATGGTCAACCATCGCTGGTGCACAAACTCCACCTCGCTAAGCCATGCATGTTCCCCACTTCTGGAGCATCTCACTGTCAAATGCAGACCCACCTACCTTCCCAGAGAGTTTGCATCGATAATCATAATCGGTGTTTACATTCCACCTGAGGCTAACGCTAACACCACCATGAGCGATCTAGCCAGTCACATCTCCTCCGTGGAAAACGCACATCCAGACGCAGCAATAATTGTGTTAGGCGACTTCAACCACACCAATCTGTCCACGGAGCTTCCCAACTACCACCAGCAAGTTACCTGCCCCAGCAGAGGAAACAACACACTCGACCACTGCTATACTCCACTCAAGGAGGCTTACCGTGCTTCTGCGGGAGCTCCGCTCGGCAAGTCGGACCACGCAATGCTGCTGCTTATCCCAAAGTACAAACAACAATTGAAATCCTCGAAAACACCAATAAAATCCTCCAAGTCCTGGTCCACAGAAGCCATCGAAAAGTTGTGTGGATGCTTCGCATGCACTGATTGGGAAGTTTTCCACGCAGCTGGGGACTTCCATGCCTACACCGACACAGTGACGTCATACGTCCAATTTTGTGAGCAGCTGTGCATCCCGACGAAAACAGTAAAACAACACAACAACAATAAGCCCTGGTTCGCCAAAGAAATTCAACAATTAAGAAAGGACAAAAACTATGCATACAAATCCGGAAATAAAGAGGACTATATGGCTGCAAAATACAAACTTAGATCTGGAATAAGAAAAGCCAAATTCAATTATGCTTAAAAAATAGAACAGGACATTTCAAACAATAACACTAGGACAGTTTGGAAAAAACTTCAGGTCCTCACCAACTACAAAACAAAGCCCCCCCCCACACCTGAAAATGACCATCAGCTTCCGGACAAACTGAACGCCTTCTACAGCAGGTTTGATCATTCTCCAGTTTCTCCACTATCACCGGTCTCCCCCCCTCCCCCACCATTCCACATCAAAGAGGCAGAGGTGAGGTGCACGTTCAGGAGACTGAAGAGAAACAAGGCGGCAGGCCCAGACAACATCAGCCCTGCGGCACTCCATCACTGTGCTGCAGAACTGGCCCCTGTTTTCACCAACATCTTCAACTCCTCCCTCTGCCAGTGTTTAGTTCCTCACTGTTTTAAGGAATCCACTATCATCCCTGTACCCAAGTCTAATAAAATATCCTGCCTCAATGACTACAGACCCATAGCCCTCACATCTGTGGCGATGAAATCATTTGAGCGCATCATTCTCAGGCACCTAAAAACCAGCACCTCCCCCCTCATGGATCCATATCAATTTGCTTACAGAACCAACAGATCCGTGGATGACGCTGTCAAGCTGGCAATCCATCACACTCTACAACACCTGGAATCCCCCAACACCTACGCCCGCATCTTGTTCCTGGATTTCAGCTCCGCCTTCAACACCATCAACCCGGAAAAACTCTTCAATAAACTAATGGACATGAACACTGACCCCTGCATCTGTCACTGGGTCCACAGCTTCCTCTGGAACAGACAACAACGGGTCAAAATAAATAACTCCACATCTCTCCCTCTGCACCTCAGTATAGGAGCTCCACAAGGCTGTGTCCTATCCCCCTGGTTATTCTCACTCTACACAAACCAACTCACATCCCAGCACCCCACAGTCAACATATATAAATATGCAGATGACACAACAATAACAGGACTCATCTCAAATAATAATGAAACACAATACCGCACTCAGATCAATCAAGCAGTCACCTGGTGCTCAGAAAACAACCTCCTACTTAACACAGCAAAAACCCAAGAAATAATCATCGACTTCAGATGAAAGCCACAGCCCAAATCACCTCTATCTATCTCCGGCAAACTCATTTCCACCACAGACTCACTCAAATTTCTTGGCACTCACATAAGCAATAACCTCAAATGGAAGACCAACACAGACCACATCTACAAAAAAGCCAACCAAAGGCTATTCTTTCTGCGGCAGCTCAAGAAATTCAGAGTGAGGAAACATCTCCTAATCCAGTTCTACACAGCCATCATCCAAAGCATCCTCACATCATCCATCACAGTCTGGTATAGCAGTTCAGACACCCTCTCCCGGAATAAACTTCAACGTATCATCAATAAAGCATCAAAAATCACCTGCAGTCCCCTTCCATCACTCGAATCACTTCACCACCAACGAACTGTCACAAGGGCAAAGAAAATCATTTCTGACCCCTCCCACCCAGCTCACCATGTCTTCCAACTTCTGCCCTCAGGGAGGCGCTACAGGTCACTGTCCGCCAAAACCGCCCGCTTCAAAAACAGCTTTTTCCCCTTTGCAATACGGACACTAAATGGACTCTAAATAACCCCAATGAACAATAACAATCCACCACACCTTGAACTTTATGTTATGATATGTCTTTGCCCTGTGCTGTGTGCTGTACTTCTTATTGTCTGTTTACTGTATGTTGAATTGTATGGAACAAGCTGTAATACTCTGCACTGAACACGAATTCCACCAGCCTGGCTGTGTGGTCATTAAAGATTCTAATCTAAATGAACGTTAGTTTTTACTGAAATGATCAAATAAAGTCAACATCTCACAGTCTTTACTGAGCTGTGTGGAGTTTGTTCAACTTTTAAAAGATGTTTGAATGGTGATATACACAGTGATAGATGTTAAGGACTAACGTTTATAATAAATACATCTGTATTGATTGATCTTTTCATCAATCATACGTATTGGGATCATTTGTATTAATGTGGACCGGAGGGAGAGGGCGACGAGCAGAAGTTTCACTTTCCTTTTTTATTTCAATTCCAACTTTGGTCCTGAAGAATCTGTTTCTATGTTGTCCACGTTCATAAAGCCTAAAGCAACAGCATCAGAGCACGGTGCAGAGTCTCTAGATGAGTTTACAGTAGTCCCTCCTTCTTATTGAGCATCCATGTTTGTAGTCCGCTGTATAGAAAACTGTAGTTTCCATAGTTTCCCCACAGCAGCAGACGCACATTCAGGACGTCCGCTGGCGCATCAGAAACACGTGGGATAGTGAAGTGCAGTCGATTCTCTAAAGTACCGCGGTCTATTCTCCTAAGTCCTTTTGAATTCTCCTATCCACTATCCCTTAACCCGTGACCTTTCACTCAGAGGTCAAGGAATAGGAGATAGGGTTAGAATTTAGGAGCTGATTATCGGAACGCAACTCACAACTTCACGACTTTCCTCTGAACAATATTACACTTTCAATGCCTTTGGAGGGTTGTCTCTGTCTGATGATGCGTTTCCTGTTTGCTGTGGCAGATAACGGAGAGAAAGGCTGCACTCGGCTCGACTCGTGTAATCAACCTGGATGGAGCTGTTGCCACGCCGACCGCTGCAACGCCTGAGCCAATGACAGCCCAGGAAAGGGACATCATCCAAACACATGACATTAAATAAAGCCAGGATAATTTCCCATGATGCAACAGTTTGTGTTTTGTTTTGTGAGCTCAGTGTGTAAATTGGTTTCTGGACTTTGAATCGAGGCTTGATGTTTCTGTGAAATAATATTTGGCAAGACTCTTTAACCCTTTTAGTTCAAATAAACTGCACTCTGGGTTTATACAATATGAAGTTCCCTAACATCACAGATATGATTATTCTGCCGAACACCAACACTAGTGGCTTTGTAGAGTGGTGCATTCAGGCGCTCCTCGTATGGTCCACCTCCCAGGGTCAGTCTTTCACAAACCCTTTTTCCTGATTCTTGCCACACCACATGAAAGCTGCTAAAGGCTAATATGCTAACAGAGACGGGAGAGAAGCTGGAGTCCGTTTTTAACCTTTATTTGCATTTTTTTGTTGAAATCTTCAGTACAGTCTGTTGTCTGACAGGGATGCATTTGAGAAGACATGATTGGCTCAAAACAGTCACATGAACGTTGTCATGGTTACGAACACTGTAAAATAACAGAGACCCCACCAATCGCGTCACCGCCCCCCCCCTCACATAACCCCGCAACCCCAGAGGGCAGATTAGAAAAAATGATGACATGGAAGATGGATATATAAAAGATAAGTAAATGGACAAATCAAAGATGGAGATATGAGATGGAGATATAAAGATAAAAAGTATTAAAAAGGCAAAACATTAATGACCACCCCGTGGGGTGATGGCATTCAGAACAATAAACAGAGATGGTCCATAAGAAACACAGATCAGCAGTCACTCAATCAGTCACTGAAAACCAGCCAATCAGAGAGGAGCAGCTGTCCTGGCCCCTAATTGGCTGAGAGATGCGAGAGTTGAATGTGGTTTTTACAGTGTAGCTGAGGAGCTGCTGCCCCTTGGTGGTAACAGAAATATACACAGATCTCTGAAGCATATACAAACTGACATTAAATCACCTATCACAGCTTCTCTGGAGCTCCAGGTGGCGCTTTATTCTGAAGGCCTCCCTGCGTCCACTGGCCGGACGTGTTCAAATGTTCCCAGCATGCTTCTGGGTGTGGTTCATGTTTCACATTAAAAGCCTCCCGTAGTTCTGTCCCTTCCCTTGAGGGCTTTTATTGTGAAATGTCTATAAAAATGTGGCAGTTTAACAAAATAAAAGCCCAACAAAGTCGATCAAAGGAGAGAATCAGTTTCCTGTTTTAAACTTCCTGCAGCTAATCTACGTCACATAAACAGCAATGTCCCAGTATTTCTAAAACAACATGTAAAGAGAACCAGTTTCTGAAACTCATTTAAGACTTCAGGTCCACTTCCTGTCTTACTGCTCTGCTCTGATTGGAGAAAAAGTTACCCGAGGTCACACACATACACTGAATGTCCAATCACAACGTCTGGCTGGTCCTCACAAAGATAGCTGTACCAACAGTCACACACACTATTAAGAGGTGAGGGGGGGCAGCCCCTCGTCGCTGGGCGTTGCCGTGTCGTCGCTCGGATCCAGGCTGTCCTTCAGACTCACACTGCTGTCAGAGGGGGGTGGGGTCAGAGCTGAGGGGGGCAGGGTCAGAGCTGAGGGGGGCGGGCTGTCTGGGTAGGGGTCCTGGGTCCCATTGGCTGTTGGGGCAGAGATGGGTTCCTGTGTGGGCGTGGTCACTGATAGAGGGGGCGGGATGAAGTCAGGGGCGGAGATAGAGAGCTGTCCGTCAGGGAGGGAGAGAGCGGGTCTTTCCACCAGGCGCCACTGCATGATGCTGGTGTCTTTCCCCCCCGTGGAGACCAGGTGACTGTCGTTATACAGGAAGCTCACGTTGGTCACATGACTGCTGTGAGCGCTGTACTTATGGCTGGGAGCCTGCGGGGAAACACACACCTCAAACTCATTAAACCTGTATAACGGGAGCCCTGTGTGTGTGTGTGTGTGTGTGTGTGTGTGTGTGTGTGTTTGTTTCTCACCTTGGGGGTGGAGCATGGGTAGGCGAACAGGTGAACTTTACAGAAGTCGTCTGCCAGAGCGATCACCTTCCTGTTGTGAGATCTGATCAGAGCGTTGATGTCGGTGCCGTCTGAACCCTCGGGCCAAACACCTGACACACACACACACGTTTGAAACAGGAACAAACAAGTGTGTTATTTTAACTTTAAATCTACAGGTGTACTGAGTGCACAGGCATAAAGGTGTACTGAGTGTGCAGGTGTACTGAGTGCACAGGTGTGCAGGTGTACTGAGTGCACAGGTGTGCAGGTGTACTGAGTGCACAGGTATAAAGGTGTACTGAGTGTGCAGGTGTACTGAGTGCACAGGTGTGCAGGTGTACTGAGTGTGCAGGTGTACTGAGTGTGCAGGTGTACTGAGTGCACAGGTGTGCAGGTGTACTGAGTGCACAGGTGTGCAGGTGTACTGAGTGTGCAGGTGTACTGAGTGCACAGGTGTGCAGGTGTACTGAGTGCACAGGTATAAAGGTGTACTGAGTGTGCAGGTGTACTGAGTGTGCAGGTGTACTGAGTGCACAGGTGTGCAGGTGTACTGAGTGCACAGGTGTGCAGGTGTACTGAGTGCACAGGTATAAAGGTGTACTGAGTGTGCAGGTGTACTGAGTGCACAGGTATAAAGGTGTACTGAGTGTGCAGGTGTACTGACCGAACACGTGGTACCCTAGTACGCAGGTGTAGGTGGCCCAGTCGATGTCTTTGCACTCGGAGCGATTTCTGATCAGCTTACAGCCGTTTGGAACGTCCCCTAAAAACACACAACTGTTACTACACTGCAGTGATACACAACAACAACAACAACAACAACAACACAGTACTCACAGTACAGGATCTCGTAGTCTCCCGAGTTGGACATGATGAAGTTGTTGTCAGGTGACCAGTCCAGGTGTGTGATGTAGCTCGAATGTCCCTGTAAACACATCCAGGTAACCCATGAACACACCTTCATCTTCATCACCATCTTCATGACTCATTAGGGTGCTTGTCAGACTGGGTGACTCGTTAGGGTGCTTGTCAGACTGGGTGACTCAAATCAAATCAAGTTTTATTTATATAGCACATTTATAAAGGATGTTTGGTGGAGCCAAAGTGCTGAACATAAAAAAAAACAGCCTACAGTAGAGACGCTTTACAGCAAATACAACAGCACAGATTGTTCAGAATATCAGTATGAGAAAAACGACACCCTCTATCCTTAGGGTCCTTGTCAGACTGGGTGACTCCTTACTTGTCAGACTGGGTGACTCGTTAGGGTATTTGTCAGACTGGGTGACTCGTTAGGGTGCTTGTCAGACTGGGTGACTCGTTAGGGTGCTTGTCAGACTGGGTGACTCGTTAGGGTGCTTGTCAGACTGGGTGACTCGTTAGGGTCCTTGTCAAACTGGGTGACTCGTTAGGGTGCTTGTCAGACTGGGTGACTCGTTAGGGTGCTTGTCAGACTGGGTGACTCGTTAGGGTGCTTGTCAGACTGGGTGACTCGTTAGGGTGCTTGTCACACTGGGTGACTCGTTAGGGTGCTTGTCACACTGGGTGACTCGTTAGGGTGCTTGTCACACTGGGTGACTCGTTAGGGTGCTTGTCACACTGGGTGACTCGTTAGGGTGCTTGTCAGACTGGGTGACTCGTTAGGGTGCTTGTCACACTGGGTGACTCGTTAGGGTGCTTGTCACACTGGGTGACTCGTTAGGGTGCTTGTCACACTGGGTGACTCGTTAGGGTGCTTGTCAGACTGGGTGACTCGTTAGGGTGCTTGTCACACTGGGTGAATCGTAAAGGAAGTAAAGGGACTGACCGAGCACTTCCCGTATCGGCTGTACTTGCGTCCTCTCTCGGAGACGGTGTAGAGGTAAATAAGGTTATCATGAGATCCAACCGCCAACAGAGCGCCATCTGCAGACACAAACAGAGAGGAGCATTGTGGGTAATGTAGTTCACTCCTCGCAAAGCATGATCATGAAAACAGGATGAAGTCACCCACCGACAGAGAAGCGCATCACTGACAGCTGCTCGTTACCATCCGTGTGGATAGACACCAGGTCTGTGGTGTCTGCGTCCAGGACGTACCACCTGAGAGACAGGTGAGAGACAGACAGGCAGGTGAGAGACAGACAGGTGAGAGAGACAGACAGACAGGTGTGAGAGAGACAGGTGAGAGAGAGAGACAGGTCAGAGACAAACAGGTGAGAGACAGACAGGTGAGAGACAGACAGGTGAGAGACAGACAGGTGAGAGACAGACAGGTGAGAGACACACAGGTGAGAGACAGACAGGTGAGAGACAGACAGGTGAGAGACAGGTGAGAGACACACAGGTGAGAGACAGACAGGTGAGAGACAAACAGGTGAGAGACAGACAGGTGGGAGACAGACAGGTGAGAGACAAACAGGTGAGGGACAGACAGGTGAGAGACAGACAGGTGAGAGACAAACAGGTGAGAGACAAACAGGTGAGAGACAGACAGGTGGGAGACAGGTGAGAGACAGACAGAGATACTCACTTTCCTGAATGTGTCCCTATAGCAACCACGGCTCCGCTGGGATGGAAGTCTGCACAGTGTCCGTGTTCCTGAGAGGACATAAAGCTGTCAATCATCCTCCAATAAGCTGTCAATCATTCAATCAGCTGTCAATCATTCAATCAGCTGTCAATCATCTTCCAATCTGCGGTGAATCCTCCAATCAGAGCTCACCTCCAGCGAGCGGCTCCACTGCAGGCGATGCTCCTCGGCGCTCCAGAGGCAGACCAGCCGGTCCTGAGCGCAGGTCAGAAACATCCCTCTGGAGGGGTGGGAGGCCAGACCCCACAGCTCGTCAGTGTGTCCCTGAACACACCACAGTATTACTGAGATCCTGAACACACTACGGTACTACTGAGACCCTGAACACATCACCACATTACTGAGACCCTGAACACATCACAGTATTACTGAGACCCAGAACACATCACAGCAGTGGCGAGCCGTCAGGACCCTCTAGGCCCATGACCACCAACTGGCGGCCCGCGGGCCACATCCGGTCCGTCAGACATTCTCATCCGGCCCGCACGACGGGGGTGACTGTGGCGTTGGCGGAGTGGTTACTGCATTCGCCTCCCACCCATTTTTTTTTTACAACGTCTCGAGAGTAAGGTGCAGTACCGGAGTCCAACAGAGAGGCAGCAGCTGCGGGACAGTAGACTGCGTACTGCGAAACCTTCCCTTCCTTGAAGAAGAAGAAGTGATCCTTCGTTGTGAAGAGTCTGCTTTGTGCGCTCCGCACCACAGCAGCAGCCCCGCTGCGACAGAGTCCAACAGAGAGGCAGGAGCTGCGGGACAGTAGCCTAGAAGCAGGGTTGGGTTGTAACGGAATATATGTAACGGCGTTACGTAATCAGAATACAAAAATCAAGTAGGCTAACTGTATTCAGCTGGCGTTATATTTGAAAAACGAGTAATCTGATTACAGTTACCTTCGTAAACCTGAAGTGAATACATTTTGGAATACTTATTGGAATTATTGGTGGAAAAGTTTCCTCACAAAATGTAATATTCATTACCGGCAGAACTGTGTGTACACTGCACGGCGCTGCAGCTGCATGTCTGTGAGCGAGAGAGAGATGCAGCGTGTCTGTGAGGCCCCGCCCCCGCACGCAGATGAGAGAGAGATCTCTCTTTTAAAATATATTGAAAGTTAGAAACGGAGATGGTTCGATAAAATGTGCAAGATAACGTTGATGTAGCATTTCTTTATTGTCGAAATGATGACATTTATAACGGGATCAAATCAAAGTGAATGGCCTGCTGCTGCTGAATGCATGGGGCAAGTGACTGGAACAAGTTTTAAAAGTTATTACATCGTTTCAGATAATAATAATAATAAATAATAATGATAATTCATTCTATTTAGGGGCGCCTTTCAAAGCACCCAAGGACACCTTACAATTCATAACATATTCTAAGGAAAGGTTTACAGTAGGAGAATGCAGTCCGGGTGATGTTTTTTATGTGGGGTGCAGATGAGAGGGAGCTGTCCAGAATGACACCAAGATGTTGTGTTTGAGTTCTTGATAAGCCATTAAAACAGTAAAACAAGTGTCTCCTGCTCACCAAAACATACCCATCTGTTATGGAAAAAGAAAGTATTCCAAAAGTATCCTAAACACGTTACTTTTTTAAGACACGTAACTGTAACTGTATTCTGATTACTTTCAGAGCATGTATTCAGTAATCAGTAACTGATTACATTTACAAAGTAACCCTCCCAACCCTGCCTAGAAGTGATCCTTCGTTAGCGTGAAGAGTCTGCTAAGCTTTATGCAGTACCTGTACTGTACCCCCCCCCCCCCCCCCGGCCCGCGATAGTGTCTATTGGATACATTTTGGCCCTTGGACAAATATAGTTGGTGATCCCTGCTCTAGGCTAAGATATTCTAAAAAAGAATATTTGAAAACATTAAAAAAAAATGTTACATTTTTCATTAGTTTTACCAAAATAACTTGATTTAATTGTATTTAAAATAACATTTCCAAAGAAATAAACCCTTCGAATCTGCCTGTTCAGTCTCTGTTGGAATGTGAAGGGTTAAATGCTGTCTCTGCGAGTTATGTGAAGACGGGAGAGCTTGTTGGTCCCTCTCTACATTCACAGAGGACCAGCTATAGTAACTCAACGAGAGCGTAATGTCAAATGACAGTACAATTGACCAATCATATCTTCCCTCTAAATGGGCGGGCTTTATTTTCGCGGACTTTATGACAAGTTCCGCCCGCTGTGAGGTCTATGCAAGTGGTGCAGTGACGCGTCCTAAAACCAGGAAGTAAGCTGCGCTCGGATTCCCTCGACAAAAGAGCAATGGGATTTCTCCAGAGGGTTTTGGAAAACGAACCTGTTTGATAAATGCACGTTTTGTTCAGCCGGATAATATCCACATGTCTACCCTACTTTTATTATTTTCGACTCATAAATCTAAACGATAGATTTATGATTAGCATAAGTTCGTTCATGATGGCTCACTTCAGTGATAGTGAAGACATCGTTGTGAAATTATTAACAGAGTCCTTTTCAAGATTGAGTTCCAATGATAAACTGGAGTGGCAAAGGATCAGCTGCATGACCATCAAGTGCTTCATCCAGAAGGACAGGAGGATGGACTTAGTGTTTCAGTGATTGATCATCAAAGGTAGGCCTGAGTCCTTTTCAATGCGGGCCGCCGTGCCGACTTCATTCATTTGTAATTGTTACTTGGCTGTGGGCGCCCTGTCATGATAGGTGTTTATATACATGGTGTTGTTCTGTGTGGTAGAGGGTCGCTGTCATTGATGCGTTTTGCACCCGGGCCGCTGTTTTGATATTCCGCTGAAGTATACGCTGTGACCTGTGACTGTGTGTGTGTTTATATATAGTCTATGGCTGTGACGTAATATCTCTTCTTTTTTTTCGAGGGAAGGGGGGTCAGAGGGCCTAGGTATAAAAGTCACGGCTCGCCACTGCATCACAGTACTACTGAGACACTACTGAGAGCCTGAACACATCACGGTATTACTGAGACCCTGAACACGTCACGGTATTACCGAGACCCTGAACACATCACGGTATTACTGAGACCCTGAACACATCACGGTATTACTGAGACCCAGAACACATCACGGTACTACTGGGACACTACTGAGAGCCTGAACACATCACGGTATTACTGAGACCCTGAACACATCACGGTATTACCGAGACCCTGAACACATCACAGTATTACTGAGACCCTGAAAACATCATGGTATTACTGAGACCCAGAACACGTCACGGTATTACTGAGACCCTGAACACATCACGGTATTACTGAGACCCAGAACACGTCACGGTATTACTGAGACCCTGAACACATCACGGTATTACTGAGACCCTGAACACATCACGGTATTACTGAGACCCAGAACACGTCACGGTATTACTGAGACCCTGAACACATCACGGTATTACCGAGACCCTGAACACATCACGGTATTACCGAGACCCTGAACACATCACGGTATTACTGAGACCCTGAACACATCACGGTATTACTGAGACCCAGAACACATCACGGTACTACTGGGACACTACTGAGAGCCTGAACACATCACGGTATTACCGAGACCCTGAACACATCACGGTATTACCGAGACCCTGAACACATCACGGTATTACTGAGACCCTGAAAACATCACGGTATTACTGAGACCCAGAACACGTCACGGTATTACTGAGACCCTGAACACATCACGGTATTACTGAGACCCAGAACACGTCACGGTATTACTGAGACCCTGAACACATCACGGTATTACTGAGACCCTGAACACATCACGGTATTACTGAGACCCAGAACACATCACAGCACTACTGGGACACTACTGAGAGTCTGAACACATCACAGTACTACTGAGACCCTGAACACGTCACGTTATTACTGAGACCCAGAACACATCACGGTATTACTGAGACCCTGAACACATCACGGTATAACAGACCCAGAACCAATTATAACAAGATTAACACAAATAATAGAAATAATAATGATTGAAATAAAAACAATGATATAAAGACAATAATCACCTGGACCTCCACCAGGAAGCCGTCGTTAAAGGTTCCTCTGAGGATGAAGTTACGAGACGTTCCCACCAGGATCTCGTCCCCCTTCCCCTCAGAAACCGCTCGGATGGTTCCGTACTGATCCGGGACCTGCACACACACATCATGTGACCCCAGATCAGTGTGTGTGTGGGTCTTGTAACATGACGTGTTCATTTGCCTACTTAATATCGAACGTCCTAAAAAAGAAAAATGTGAATATCGCGCATGCGCATAACGCGATTATTGTCACGACACGATATATCGTGCAGCCCTAGTGTGTGTGTGTGTGTGTGTGTGTGTGTGTGTGTGTGTACCTCCATGTCCCGCTCTGCTCTCACTTCCTGGTCCCACAGGATGATCTTCCGGTCCTTACCCCCCCCAGTCAGCAGGCTGCCGCTCCTCGTCTCGCACACACAGAACACACTGCCTTCATGAGCCTTGACCTGCCGGCTGATCTGAAACGCTGTACACACACATTCTTTATTACAACACTGATAATAAAACAGTAACCGTTTAACACTGATAAAAAAACAGTAACAGTTTAACACTGGTAATAAAACAGTAACAGTTTAACACTGATAATAAAACAGTAACAGTTTAACACTGATAATAAAACAGTAACAGTTTAACACTGATAATAAAACAGTAACAGTCAATTATTAATACTGTACTGGTGCGTTCACACCGGACGCGATGCAAGTATTCGCTTCGCTCTAATCGCTCTCATCGCATCACTCTAAACACTCGAGTTTCACCGCGGCTGTCAGCTGTGTCTTCTGGTTCTGGGTCTCACCTCGGGGGCCCTTGCTGGGGGGGGGGGTCTCCGAAGCGCTGCGGGTCCAGACCAGTAAGACCCCCCCTGAGTCTCCAGTCAGGATGTCTCCACAGCTCAGGAACACCAGACACTGGATGAACTTCGGCTTCTCGTACTTCTGAGAGAGCCAACGGAATAACAGCATGTGAGTGTTACAGGATGAAAAGACCCACATATTCAGTATGACTGTAGTATATAGCGCGGGAATAAACCGTATATGACGCGTATATGACACGTATATGACGCGTATATGACGCGTATATGACCTGTATATAAACCGTATAACACACGACATGTCACTTGTTAGACGCTTTTATCCAAAGCGACTTACATACTGAGGGCAATCCCCTCAGGAGCACTTTGAGGGGAAGGGTCTCAGGGACACATGCTGACTGCAGTGGGGTTTGAACCTGAGACCCCCTGATCCCAACACCAACGCACAATCCACTGCGGAACACGCCTCCCTAGACGTATATATAACCTGTAAATAAACCGTATATAACACGTATATACCCGTTAATAACTCGGCTAGGAAGGGCCCCCGAGGTGAGAAAAAGACCCAGAACCCAGACCGTATACAACACGTATATACCGCAGCCTGGATGAAAGCAATGAATAGACTTTGGACCCCGTCCTCACCCCGAAGATGCCCTGTTTCCGGGCCAGAGAGGTCCCGCTCCAGGTCCAGAAGAAGATGTGGGACTTCCCGCAGGTGACGATGGTGTGGGGGTCGGTGGGGTGGAACTGCACCTCCAGAACCACCTCGTTCGTGCTCTGGAACAGAAGCAGAGTGTTATCCAGCTGCTGGAATATTGATCTTTATATTTTCTATTAAATATGAACCCAGCTGCTTCGCAGACCGGTTCAGGATGAACCCAGCTGCTTCGCAGACCGGTTCAGGATGAACCCAGCTGCTTCGCAGACCGGTTCAGGATGAACCCAGCTGCTTCGCAGACCGGTTCAGGATGAACCCAGCTGCTTCGCAGACCGGTTCAGGATGAACCCAGCTGCTTCGCAGACCGGTTCAGGATGAACCCAGCTGCTTCGCAGACCGGTTCAGGACACAAACCATTCAACTGATTTACACTGTTTTTCCCTACAGACTGATGGTCTGCTGGGTATTGATGGCATTGATGGCATTGATAGGGGTGATATTAATTATATTAATGCTATTGATAGTATTGATGGTACTGTGAGTATTAATGCTATTGATAGTATTGATGGTATTGATAGTATTAATGGTACTGTGAGTATTAATGCTATTGATAGTATTGATGGTACTGTGAGTATTAATGGTATTGATAGTGGTGTTGATGCTATTGATGGTATTAATGGGAATTATGTTATTGTTTAGATTAACAGTGTTAATGGAATTAATGGAGAAAATGGTATTAATGTTATTGAGTGTATTGATGGTATTAATAGTATTGATGGTGTTGTTGGTATTGATTGGAAGTGATGATATTGGTATTAATTATATTGATGGCATTGACAGTAATGATGGGGTTTATGGTTTTGATGGAATCAATGGTATTTGTTGGTATTTTTGGTACCGTTAGAATTAATGATATTGATGGTGGTAATGATATTAATGGTGTTGATGGTATTGTTGGTATTGATAGTATGGATGGTAACGATGGTATTGTTGGTATTGATAGTATGGATGGTAACGATGGTATTGTTGGTATTGATAGTATGGATGGTAACGATGGTATTGTTGGTATTGATAGTATGGATGGTAACGATGGTATTGTTGGTATTGATAGTATGGATGGTAACGATGGTATTGTTGTAGGGGTGTAACGGTACACGTACCCGTACCGAAATTATTCGGTACGGGCCCTTCGGTTCGGTACACGTGTGTACCGAAGTGTACCGAACGAATATAACGTTAAACGTAAAAAATTGAGAACGTGAACAACTTCTTGGAAGTAATCTCAGGTGCTGCGTCGCAGCATTCAGAGTAATTTGCTCACATTGGGTTCAACGCGTCATAGAGCGAGCAAGTCATTTCATTGGACGAGAGGCATACTATGAGAGCTGGTCAGAGGGATGCGTTCAAATGTAGTCAGTAATTTGAGGAAATGGCGAACGCAGATAAAGTTGAGCTCGAAAATCCTCCAGCATCATTGAAGTCTCCGGTTTGGGAACATTTTGGTTTCGCAGTTACGCACAAGGATGACGGACAAAGACAGGTGGACCGAACCAAAGCTGTTTGTCGGCATTGTTCAACTAACATTGGTTACGCGGCTGGCAATACATCAAACTTGCACACTCATTTGAAAAGGCATCACCCGAACGTGAATATCACCGGTACCAAAAGAAAAAAGACTGAAGTGCAAACCCAACTCCCACTAGCATTTAAGCCTCCACCACTCGCAAAAAGTTCAGACCAAGCCAAAGCTATTACAAACGCCAAATATCCTTATGTTGCGATGTTAGCAAAGCGCTACCTGGCTGTATCTGCTACCTCTGTCCCAAGAGAGGGTGTTCTCCACAGCCGGAGACATTGTTAGTGCCAGCAGATCTGCCCTTTCAGCAAGCAATGTGGACAAGTTCATTTTTCTTTAAAAAAACATGAAAATACAATGACAAGCAAGTCCTAATGTCAAACTGGCTGCTTAGGTACTAGTACAGTACAGTTCAAATACAGATTATTTCAGTTCATCGAAATGCTGCACCTTAATGTTTATTTTATTTGTATTTATTTGAGTGAATATTCATAGTTTAATAATAATTAAAAACCCAAAACTAATAGTTTATGTTTTGTGAGTACTAGTACAGTAAAGTTCAAATACAGATTATTTCAGTTCATCGAAATGCTGCACCTTAATGTTTATTTTATTATATTTTGTATTTATTTGAGTGAATACATTATTCACAGTTTAATAATAATTTAAAAAAAATATGTTATGTTTTGTGATAATTTTTTCTGCTGGACCGAAAACGTACCGAACCGAACCGTGACCTAAAAACCGAGGTACGTACCGAACCGAAATGTTTGTGAACCGTTACACCCCTATATTGTTGGTATTGATAGTATGGATGGTAACGATGGTATTGTTGGTATTGATAGTATGGATGGTAACGATGGTATTGTTGGTATTGATAGTATGGATGGTAACGATGGTATTGTTGGTATTGATAGTATGGATGGTAACGATGGTATTGATAGTATGGATGGTAACGATGGTATTGATAGTATGGATGGTAACGATGGTATTGTTGGTATTAGATGAAGTGATACATTCTCACCTTGATCTCAGCGATCTTTGACTTCTTCTGCCACTCCCACACCGTCAGCATGTGGTCGTTACAGTCGTCAACAACACTGAGGTGCTGCCCCGAGTCCTGTGGACACAGACAGGTGACACACAGACAGGTTACAGACAGACAGGTTACAGACAGACAGGTTATAGACAGACAGGTGACACACAGACAGGTGACACACAGACAGGTGACACACAGACAGGTGACACACAGACAGGTGACACACAGACAGGTGACAGACAGACAGGTGACACACAGACAGGTGACACACAGACAGGTGACGGACAGACAGGTGACGGACAGACAGGTGACGGACAGACAGGTGACAGACAGACAGGTTACAGACAGACAGGTGACGGACAGACAGGTGACGGACAGACAGGTGACGGACAGACAGGTGACAGACAGACAGGTAACAGACAGACAGGTGACAGACAGACAGGGGAGAGACAGAGAGGTGACAGACAGACAGGTGACAGACAGGTTACACACAGACAGGTGACAGACAGGTTACACACAGACGGGGGACACACAGACAGGAGACAGACAGGTTACACACAGACAGGTGACAGACAGGTTACACACAGACGGGGGACACACAGACAGGTTACACACAGACAGGTGACAGACAGACAGGTTACACACAGACAGGTGACAGACAGACAGGTGAGTGACAGACAGGTGACAGACAGACAGGTGACAGACAGACAGGTGACATACAGACAGGTGACAGACAGACAGGTGACACACAGACAGGTGACACACAGACAGGTGACACAGACAGGTGACAGACAGACAGGTGACAGACAGACAGGTGACAGACAGACAGGTGACAGACAGACAGGTGACACACAGACAGGTTACAGACAGACAGGTGACAGACAGACAGGTGACAGACAGACAGGTGACAGACAGACAGGTTACAGACAGACAGGTGACAGACAGACAGGTGACACACAGACAGGTTCCACACAGACAGGTGACACACAGACAGGTGACACACAGACAGGTGACAGACAGACAGGTGACACACAGACAGGTGACACACAGACAGGTGACAGACAGACAGGTGACGGACAGACAGGTGACGGACAGACAGGTGACGGACAGACAGGTGACAGACAGACAGGTTACAGACAGACAGGTGACGGACAGACAGGTGACGGACAGACAGGTGACAGACAGACAGGTAACAGACAGACAGGTGACAGACAGACAGGGGAGAGACAGAGAGGTGACAGACAGACAGGTGACAGACAGGTTACACACAGACAGGTGACAGACAGGTTACACACAGACGGGGGACACACAGACAGGAGACAGACAGGTTACACACAGACAGGTGACAGACAGGTTACACACAGACGGGGGACACACAGACAGGTTACACACAGACAGGTGACAGACAGACAGGTTACACACAGACAGGTGACAGACAGACAGGAGACAGACAGACAGGTGAGAGACAGACAGGTTACAGACAGACAGGTTACAGACAGACAGACAGGTAACAGACAGACAGGTGACAGACAGACAGGTGACAGACAGACAGGTGAGAGACAGACAGGTGACAGACAGACAGGTGACAGACAGACAGGTGACAGACAGACAGGTGACACACAGACAGGTGACACACAGACAGGTGACAGACAGACAGGTGACAGACAGACAGGTGACAGACAGACAGGTGACAGACAGACAGGTGACACACAGACAGGTTACAGACAGACAGGTGACAGACAGACAGGTGACAGACAGACAGGTGACAGACAGACAGGTTACAGACAGACAGGTGACAGAGAGACAGGTGACAGACAGACAGGTGACAGACAGACAGGTGACACACAGACAGGTGACAGACAGACAGGTTACAGACAGACAGGTTACAGACAGACAGGTGACAGACAGACAGGTTACAGACAGACAGGTTACAGACAGACAGGTGACAGACAGACAGGTGACACACAGACAGGTGACACACAGACAGGTGACAGACAGACAGGTGACAAACAGACAGGTGACAAACAGACAGGTGACAGACAGACAGGTTACAGACAGACAGGTTACAGACAGACAGGTGACACACAGACAGGTTACAGACAGACAGGTGACACACAGACAGGTGACATACAGACAGGTGACAGACAGACAGGTGACAGACAGACAGGTGACACACAGACAGGTGACAGACAGACAAGTGAGAGACAGACAGGTGACAGACAGACAGGTGACAGACAGACAGGTTACAGACAGACAGGTGACAGACAGACAGGTTACACACAGACAGGTAACAGACAGACAGGTTACAGACAGACAGGTGACAGACAGACAGGTAACAGACAGGTTACAGACAGACAGGTATCAGACAGACAGGTTACAGACAGACAGGTGACAGACAGACAGGTAACAGACAGGTAACAGACAGACAGGTTACAGACAGACAGGTAACAGACAGGTTACAGACAGACAGGTAACAGACAGACAGGTGACAGACAGACAGGTAACAGACAGGTTACAGACAGACAGGTAACAGACAGACAGGTTACAGACAGACAGGTGACAGACAGACAGGTAACAGACAGACAGGTTACAGACAGACAGGTGACAGACAGGTTACACACAGACAGGTGACACACAGACAGGTTACAGACAGACAGGTGACAGACAGGTTACAGACAGACAGGTTACAGACAGACAGGTAACAGACAGACAGGTTACAGACAGACAGGTGACAGACAGACAGGTAACAGACAGACAGGTTACAGACAGACAGGTGACAGACAGACAGGTAACAGACAGACAGGTAACAGACAGACAGGTAACAGACAGACAGGTAACAGACAGACAGGTGACAGACAGACAGGTAACAGACAGACAGGTTACACACAGACAGGTTCCAGACAGACAGGTGACAGACAGACAGGTAACAGACAGACAGGTAACAGACAGACAGGTAACAGACAGACAGGTTACACACAGACAGGTTCCAGACAGACAGGTGACAGACAGACAGGTGACAGACAGACAGGTGACAGACAGACAGGTAACAGACAGACAGGTGACAGACAGACAGGTTACACACAGACAGGTTCCAGACAGACAGGTGACACACAGACAGGTGACAGACAGACAGGTGACAGACAGACAGGTTACAGACAGACAGGCAGACATATGTGGACTACAGTTCCCATGATGCAGCTTGGTGATACTCACAGCTTTAGAGAAAGCTAGAGATCCAACGCCCCGCTCGAACGTTCCCAACCCGATGACCTGCAGCGTAGAAAGACTGACGGAGTCCCAGATCCGGACGTGAGGCTGCAGCGCCTGAACGCATCACATACAAGTTGTATTCATTATTGAAAAAAGGAAACGCTGTAGGATTAGTTTGAGTCTGTTTTTTTTCCCTCACCCGTCCGTCTTTGTCTACTCCTGCAATCTGTCCCGTAGCTATCCGGATCTTATCGGGATGGATGGCCAGACTGACGGCGACACAGAAACATTATGTCACACACAGACAGGCCAATAGGAGGGTAGAAGCTCATTCATATTTGTGTTAGTTCTCACCATTTGACGCAGTCGGTGTGTCCGAGGTAATGTCTCTGAGTCCGTTCTTCGTAGTTAAACAGAACGACGACTGATGCCACAAAGTAAACCATTTCTCCGGTTGGAAGGAGAAACACATTTGCTCTGCAGTCTCTGCCGCGGTAACCGTACCTGCAGGAAGTCAAGGAAGCACCTGGAGATCTAAGTGAAACCTTCTGAATGTACTGAGGAGCTATTGGGCTCTACTGAGGATCTACTAACGATGGACTGAGGATCTACTGATGATGTACTGATGCTACACTGAGGATCTACAGTCTCGGTTGTAATTACTTTATGTGATGTTTAAATAAAGAGGATACACCCATTCCAGCTTGAGTCTTTCTGAAGGAAGCTCCGTCCGAACGTCCTCGTAGCTCTCCACGTCTGATGGAATGAACATGGTGATTGGTCGTCCTCTCATGAACATCTTAATGTGATTCCCCTCTGAAACACACGGACACGCAAACACCGTCAATGTGGAAATAAATGATCATGAATGCAGATGCTGCTGATTAGCAAACAGCTAGGTTAAACTAAACCAGACTCATGAGAGGGGGAAGGCTCCGGAAATCATTTATATATATATATACTAGGGCTGTCAAGTTAACGCAAAATAAAATTAACGCCACTAATTATTTTAACGCGATTAACGCGTGTGTATTTTTTGTCCTCGGCCGCCCCGTAGTTTCAGAGCGCATCAAGTTTAAAATACCATCGACAAGCTGATGCTGACAGCCCCGCTCCTGCCGCCCTCCTGACCACACTTCCACGCTCACCGGCAGGCACCGACTGGCCATCGGGAGGACCGGGAGGGTGTGTGTGTGTGTGTGTGGCCCGAGCGAGCGAGAGAGAGACCTTACGTGTATTGTTGTTGTTAGCATCTGGTGCTAGCTAGCTGCACTAACGGATATAAGGAGCTGTTTCAATGAAAACAGAGGAGCGACATTTCGCCACAACTGCGCCGAGCACTTGACTTTATGCAGGAAGCCAGACAGCGGGACATTGCACGAGAAGTCAGCACACTCAGCACGGATAGTGCAACATGATCACAGCGTCCAGGCAGCTCCCGTTCGAGCATATGCCTTGAGTTGCACATAGCTCCAACACACACACACACACACACACACACACACACACACACACACACACACACACACACACACACACACACACACACACACACACACACACACACACACACACACACACACACACACACACACACACACACACACACACACACACACACACACACACACACACACACACACACACACACACACACACACACACACACACACACACACACACACACACACACACACACACACACACACACACACACACACACACACACACACACACTTTGTATTGTATTATTGAATGAGAGGTTCCAGGTTGAATTGAGGCGACTATTTTTAATGTTCAGAGGTTGTTGTGTTTAATATTCATGAGAATATTTGTGATATATGATAATAAACATTAGCATAAAGCATATTTGTCCACTCATATGTTGATAAGAGTATTAAAAACTTGAAAAATATTCCTCTAAGGAACATTTAGAACAGATACAAAATGTGCGATTAATTTGCGATTAATCGCGATTAACTATGGACAATCATGCGACTATTCGCAATTAAATATTTTAATCGACTGACAGCCCTAATACATACACACAGTATATACATCTAGTGTCATCGCCATAGTATGATTCAAGCAAATATCTGCAAACAATGCAGTCGTTTTGTAAACAGCAGTATAAAGAATATAGAGGGACAGGTAAGTGACAGGTGAGACAGGTAAGTGACAGGTGAGACAGGTAAGGGACAGGTGAGACAGGTAAGGGACAGGTGAGTGACAGGTGAGTGACAGGTGAGGGACAGGTGAGGGATAGGTGAGTGAAAGGTGAGGGACAGGTGAGTGACAGGTGAGGGACAGGTAAGTGACAGGTGAGTGACAGGTGAGGGACAGGTGAATGACAGGTGAGTGACAGGTGAGGGACAGGTAAGTGACAGGTGAGGGACAGGTGAGTGACAGGTGAGTGACAGGTGAGTGACAGGTGAGACCGATGAGTGACAGGTGAGTGACAGGTGAGACCGGTGAGTGACAGGTGAGTGACAGGTAAGTGACAGGTAAGTGACAGGTGAGGGACAGGTGAATGACAGGTGAGGGATAAGTGTGACAGGTGAGGGACAGGTGAGGGATAGGTGTGACAGGTAAGTGACAGGTGAGACAGGTGAATGACAGGTAAGGGACAGGTGAGGGACAGGTGAGACAGGTGAGGGATAAGTGTGACAGGTGAGGGACAGGTGAGGGATAGGTGTGACAGGTGAGGGACAGGTGAGACAGGTGAGACCGGTGCGGGACAGGTGAGTGACAGGTGAGGGACAGGTGAGACCGGTGAGGGACAGGTGAGGGATAGGTGAGACTGGTGAGTGACAGGTGAGACAGGTAAGGGACAGGTGAGGGACAGGTGAGTGACAGGTGAGGGACAGGTGAGGGATAGGTGAGACAGGTGAGGGACAGGTGAGGGATAGGTGTGACAGGTGAGGGACAGGTGAGGGATAGGTGTGACAGGTGAGGGACATGCGGGACAGGTAGTGGACAGATGAGATTTAGGCATAGCATGGCGTGCAGGTGAAGCAGATCAAACAGAAACTGCCGTGTCATCGTTTACCTTCACTCACTCACTCGTGTTAAGTCACCTGTCAATCAATGTGAGAAAGGCAACAGCGTCCAATACCTTGCTTTACATTTAGGTGGTGGGCTGGACTTCTCTTTGGTGCCCTGATTGGTTAGGGTTAGGTTTAGAGGTTCTACATTTTTGACCTTATATTGAGGTACACAACAGCAGGGGGCGGGGCCACAGACAGGTGTGATATCACCTGATCAGGTGGGTGAGAGAGGCTGACGACGTAAAGGAGAGAGAGACGTAAAGGAGAGAGAGAGGGAGAGAGAGAAACAGGAAGTCTCATTTAGCTGCTGTTATCATGTTAGCGTGTAAGCATGTTAGCGGGTTAGCCTGTTAGCAGGTTAGCCTGTTAGCTCTTAGCTCGCTCTGACCACTTATCGGGACTTACCAGCTTGGCTGTTTTTCTCTCGAGTCGATATTTTGGCTGGTTTGAGACAAAGATAACGTCACTTGACAACAACGTAAAAAAAATGAACACATACAACAACAACATCCTGAGAGTCTGAACAGATTTGTGGGTCCAGTAAGAGTAAGCATGATGAGGATGAAGAGGATTGGCTGAAAAAACTGGCTTCCTATTGGCTGGTACTGATGATGATGATGACGAAGATGCAGATAATTACTGATGTAGATAAGGATGCATATTTACCTTGACTAACCACAGGGTCTCTGTGTCTGAAACGAGAAAAGGAAAACATCGCACTAACCCTGTACACCATAAATATTATTGTTGTGTGTGTGTGTGTGTGTGTGTGTGTGTGTGTGTGTGTGTGTGTGTGTGTGTGTGTGTGTGTGTACCTCTCGGCGGTCTTCACCACCTTGTTCAGCAGTCTGGAGGTGGACGCAGCTTTCTGCAGTTTGTTCCTGTTCTCCTCGGAGGAATCCCAGGTGCTGCTCTGAGAGCGCTCCATACCTGAGGACCGCTTCACACTGGGCCCCCTGACACACACACATAGTATTAACATCAGGACTGTTACAAGAGGAGGAGGTCACTGAGCTTCGTCTCGATTTATCTCCAGATCAGCTTCATGGCTTTGTTTTCTAGATCGATCTATATTATTTATGATAAATATTACATATATAATTAACATTATATATATTCTATATTTTTGGACAGCGTGATAATGCTCACTGAAGATGTCCAATCAAAATGACTTCTGATTCTGGAGACGGAATCTGATTGGCTCACCTCCCCCAACACACACACACACACACACACACACACACACACACACACACACACACACACACACACACACACACACACACACACACACACACACACACACACACACACACACACACACACACACACACACACACACACACACACACACACACACACACACACACACACACACACACACACACACACACACACACACACACACACACACACACACACACACACACACACACACACACACACACACACACACACACACACACACACACACCAGCAGCAGGTCCTCAGCTGGAGCTGGGAGGAGAAAGGGTTAGTTGCCCAGAGAAATAATGTTCTACCAGCAGAGAGAGAAGAGGAGGAAGAGAATCAGGGATGTCATCATATCAGAAATTAAGGCGGCGGTATAAATTCAGTAAATGCTGGATACGTACTCTCACGCTGCCGTATCACCCTTAGCGTGCCGGCGTATCACCCTTAGCGCGCCGCCGTATCACCCTTAGCGCGCCGCCATATCACCCTTCGCGCGCCGGCGTATCACCCTTAGCGCGCCGGCGTATCACCCTTAGCGCGCCGGCGTATCACCCTTAGCGCGCCGCCATATCACCCTTAGCGCGCCGGCGTATCACCCTTAGCGTGCCGGTGTATCACCCTTAACGTGCAGCAACTTCAATGATGCCGTTTAAAAACACATTAAGGGCAGTGCCGCCATGAGCGAATCGAGCCAGCCGTCAACTGCCCTTGACGACCGGTCACCCCCAACACCCCTACTTCCCGCGGCTAGGAGCTGAAATGGTGATGTTTAAAGTAAAACAATTTTTTACATTAATGCGTGCCGGACGATCTGTGATTCTCCAGAACTGAAGATCAGGCCCTGGACTCGGATATCATGACATCCTTCATAAGGAAAACACAAAGCTCAGCATTCTACCATCAGAAAGTTCAGGATCTCAGAAGTGTCCTGGATCTCCAGGAGGTCTCAGGAGATCTGCAGGATCCCTAGGATCACCAGGAGATCTCCAGGAGGTCTCAGGAGATCACCAGGAGATCTCCAGGAGGTCTCAGGAGATCTCCAGGAGGTCTCAGGGATCACCAGGATCTCCTGGAGGTTAGGGTTAGTCAGAGCAGCGCAGCAGGAGCCGACAGATTAGAGATTTGAACCTTTTGGGGGTCAGGCCTTTACTGCTGTCAGTGGTCTGTGCTGGTCTCTGCTGGGGGGGGTGGGGGGAGGAGGGGGAGGGGGAGAGGTCTTTCTGGCGAGGAGGCTCCTCACGTTCCTGGATCTCCATCATCTGAGATCTGCTGCCCTCCTTCTTCCTGTCTGTGCCACTGTGGACACAACCGGAGCGTGAGAGTCCGCAGACCACTCATTTAACTGACTGCTGATTTCACTGACTCTGCTGATTCCACTAACTCTGCTTCCACTAACTCTGCTGAGTCCACTAACTCTGCTGATTCCACTAACTCTGCTGAGTCCACTAACTCTCCTGAGTCCACTAACTCTCCTGATTCCACTAACTCTGCTGAGTCCACTAACTCTGCTGAGTCCACTAACTCTCCTGAGTCCACTAACTCTCCTGAGTCCACTAACTCTCATGATTCCACTAACTCTCCTGAGTCCACTAACTCTGCTGAGTCCACTAACTCTCATGATTCCACTAACTCTGCTGAGTCCACTAACTCTGCTGATTCCACTAACTCTCCTGAGTCCACTAACTCTCATGATTCCACTAACTCTCCTGAGTCCACTAACTCTCCTGAGTCCACTAACTCTCCTGATTCCACTAACTCTGCTGAGTCCACTAACTCTGCTGAGTCCACTAACTCTCCTGAGTCCACTAACTCTGCTGAGTCCACTAACTCTCCTGAGTCCACTAACTCTCATGATTCCACTAACTCTCCTGAGTCCACTAACTCTCCTGAGTCCACTAACTCTGCTGAGTCCACTAACTCTCCTGAGTCCACTAACTCTCATGATTCCACTAACTCTGCTGAGTCCACTAACTCTGCTGATTCCACTAACTCTCCTGAGTCCACTAACTCTCATGATTCCACTAACTCTCCTGAGTCCACTAACTCTCCTGAGTCCACTAACTCTGCTGAGTCCACTAACTCTCCTGAGTCCACTAACTCTCCTGAGTCCACTAACTCTCATGATTCCACTAACTCTCCTGAGTCCACTAACTCTGCTGAGTCCACTAACTCTCCTGAGTCCACTAACTCTCCTGAGTCCACTAACTCTCATGATTCCACTAACTCTCCTGAGTCCACTAACTCTGCTGAGTCCACTAACTCTGCTGAGTCCACTAACTCTCCTGATTCCACTAACTCTGCTGATTCCACTAACTCTGCTGATTCCACTAACTCTCCTGAGTCCACTAACTCTCCTGAGTCCACTAACTCTCCTGAGTCCACTAACTCTCCTGAGTCCACTAACTCTCATGATTCCACTAACTCTCCTGAGTCCACTAACTCTGCTGAGTCCACTAACTCTGCTGAGTCCACTAACTCTCCTGATTCCACTAACTCTGCTGATTCCACTAACTCTGCTGATTCCACTAACTCTGCTGAGTCCACTAACTCTGCTGAGTCCACTAACTCTCCTGATTCCACTAACTCTCCTGAGTCCACTAACTCTGCTGAGTCCACTAACTCTGCTGAGTCCACTAACTCTGCTGAGTCCACTAACTCTCCTGAGTCCACTAACTCTCCTGAGTCCACTAACTCTCATGATTCCACTAACTCTGCTGAGTCCACTAACTCTGCTGAGTCCACTAACTCTCCTGAGTCCACTAACTCTCCTGAGTCCACTAACTCTCATGATTCCACTAACTCTGCTGAGTCCACTAACTCTGCTGAGTCCACTAACTCTCCTGATTCCACTAACTCTGCTGATTCCACTAACTCTGCTGATTCCACTAACTCTGCTGAGTCCACTAACTCTGCTGATTCCACTAACTCTGCTGAGTCCACTAACTCTCATGATTCCACTAACTCTCCTGAGTCCACTAACTCTGCTGAGTCCACTAACTCTCCTGAGTCCACTAACTCTGCTGAGTCCACTAACTCTGCTGAGTCCACTAACTCTCATGAGTCCACTAACTCTCCTGAGTCCACTAACTCTGCTGAGTCCACTAACTCTCCTGAGTCCACTAACTCTGCTGAGTCCACTAACTCTGCTGAGTCCACTGACTCTGCTGAGTCCACTAACTCTGCTGAGTCCACTGACTCTGCTGAGTCCACTAACTCTGCTGAGTCCACTGACTCTGCTGATTCCACTAACTCTGCTGAGTCCACTAACTCTGCTGATTCCACTAACTCTGCTGATTCCACTAACTCTGCTGAGTCCACTAACTCTGCTGATTCCACTAACTCTGCTGAGTCCACTAACTCTGCTGAGTCCACTAACTCTCCTGATTCCACTAACTCTGCTGAGTCCACTAACTCTGCTGATTCCACTAACTCTGCTGAGTCCACTAACTCTGCTGATTCCACTAACTCTCCTGAGTCCACTAACTCTCCTGATTCCACTAACTCTGCTGATTCCACTAACTCTGCTGAGTCCACTGACTCTCCTGAGTCCACTAACTCTGCTGATTCCACTAACTCTGCTGATTCCACTAACTCTGCTGATTCCACTGACTCTCCTGATTCCACTGACTCTGCTGATTCCACTAACTCTCCTGAGTCCACTAACTCTCCTGAGTCCACTAACTGCTGATTCCACTAACTCTCATGATTCCACTAACTCTGCTGATTCCACTAACTCTGCTGATTCCACTAACTCTCCTGAGTCCACTAACTGCTGATTCCACTAACTCTGCTGATTCCACTAACTCTCCTGAGTCCACTAACTGCTGATTCCACTAACTCTGCTGATTCCACTAACTCTGCTGATTCCACTAACTCTGCTGATTCCACTAACTCTGCTGAGTCCACTAACTCTCCTGATTCCACTGACTCTCCTGAGTCCACTAACTCTGCTGAGTCCACTGACTCTCCTGATTCCACTAACTCTGCTGATTTCACTGATGTAATTCAACAACGGGTGTGAATCGGAGCTGATGCTAGAAACACTCTTAATATAATGAACCTGAATTTGAGAACTGCGGAGAAAACTGAACCGTTAAATATAAATACATGATAGACCTGTGTGTGTGTGTGTGTGTGTGTGTGTGTGTGTGTGTGTGTACCTCTTGGCAGCAGAGGCCAGCGTCTCCTTCCTGGTGACGGAGGTGGACTCTCTCTTCCTGCCGGGGGTTCCTCCGTTAGAGATACAAGACATGGAGTACGCTTCCTTCAGAGCAGCACCACCTACAAGGGGGGCATGTTAGACAAGAACCAGTGAACTGGACCAGGTCCAGTGAACTGGACCAGGTCCAGTGAACTGGACCAGGACCAGAGAACTGGACCAGGACCAGAACCAGGGCCAGGACCAGGACCAGTGAACTGGACCAGGACCAGAACCAGGACCAGGACCAGGACCAGAACCAGGGCCAGGACCAGAACCAGTGAACTGGACCAGGACCAGAACCAGTGAACTGGACCAGGACCAGGACCAAGACCAGTGAACTGGACAATAAACAGGTGAATAATAACGTACCTTTCCCTGCGCTCTGCTTCTTGCTCTCGGAGGCGTCGAGGCGTCGCAGAACATCAGCGAGAGCCGCTTTCATCACGGTGAGCTCGTCTTCCTGCTGCTGGACCCGGAGCTCCAGAGAGGAGAGGCGGTCCGTCACCTCCGAGGACATGCTGTCATCTAGAAGATATATAATATATAATAAGATATAAAGAGAGGAGAGGCGGTCCGTCACCTCCGAGGACATGCTGTCATCTAGAAGATATATAATATATAATAAGATATAAAGAGAGGAGAGGCGGTCCGTCACCTCCGAGGACATGCTGTCATCTAGAAGATATATAATATATAATAAGATATAAAGAGAGGAGAGGCGGTCCGTCACCTCCGAGGACATGCTGTCATCTAGAAGATATATAATATATAATAAGATATAAAGAGAGGAGAGGCGGTCCGTCACCTCCGAGGACATGCTGTCATCTAGAAGATATATAATATATAATAAGATATAAAGAGAGGAGAGGCGGTCCGTCACCTCCGAGGACATGCTGTCATCTAGAAGATATATAATATATAATAAGATATAAAGAGAGGAGAGGCGGTTTATCACCTCCGAGGACATGCTGTCATCTAGAAGATATATAATATATAATAAGATATAAAGAGAGGAGAGGCGGTCCGTCACCTCCGAGGACATGCTGTCATCTAGAAGATATATAATATATAATAAGATATAAAGAGAGGAGAGGCGGTCCGTCACCTCCGAGGATATGCTGTCATCTAGAAGATATATAATATATAATAAGATATAAAGAGAGGAGAGGCGGTCCGTCACCTCCGAGGACATGCTGTCATCTAGAAGATATATAATATATAATAAGATATAAAGAGAGGAGAGGCGGTCCGTCACCTCCGAGGACATGCTGTCATCTAGAAGATATATAATATATAATAAGATATAAAGAGAGGAGAGGCGGTCCGTCACCTCCGAGGACATGCTGTCATCTAGAAGATATATAATATATAATAAGATATAAAGAGAGGAGAGGCGGTCCGTCACCTCCGAGGACATGCTGTCATCTAGAAGATATATAATATATAATAAGATATAAAGAGAGGAGAGGCGGTCCGTCACCTCCGAGGACATGCTGTCATCTAGAAGATATATAATATATAATAAGATATAAAGAGAGGAGAGGCGGTCCGTCACCTCCGAGGACATGCTGTCATCTAGAAGATATATAATATATAATAAGATATAAAGAGAGGAGAGGCGGTCCGTCACCTCCGAGGACATGCTGTCATCTAGAAGATATATAATATATAATAAGATATAAAGAGAGGAGAGGCGGTCCGTCACCTCCGAGGACATGCTGTCATCTAGAAGATATATAATATATAATAAGATATAAAGAGAGGAGAGGCGGTCCGTCACCTCCGAGGACATGCTGTCATCTAGAGCAGTGGTTCCCAACCTGGGCCCCCCCCCCCCCCTTCGAGTTCTAACCGGTTACATTGACTATATACAGTATGGACTGTAAGATAGCACAACTAAACAGCTTGTGATAACTCCTTATCATAATTCAGATAGAACAAAGCACAAGAGAATGAATTGTGTGACTAACCCAATGCAAGGTTTATTAGAAAAAGAAACCATTAGAAAGTAGTATTTGATTTAGGCATTGTTCCCAAGAGATAAAGCAAAAAACGATATATATGTGAACACTTTTCTCGTTCTTAGACTATATTTAGGGTCGATATGTGTTGACTTTACTTTAAAATAGCAGATCTCTGACCGGATATAGTTTGGCTTAGTGAACGTGTGTCTCTTCCTTGGAGGAGCAGCATCGGCCGGACTCCGCTGCTCCTCCGTGCAGAGTCTGCTGCGGTGTGTGTCAGCGACTTGCAGTCAGGGGAGGCACGGATTGGCCATCGGGAGAGTCGGGACTTAAACGCCACGGCTTTCTGGCTAGCACTACGTGGGACCGGACAGCTTTGATCCCCATCGACAGTGGCAATTCTAGAGTCTGTGGGGGCCCCTCGAACCAGCTTTGATCACCATCAGTGGCCCCAACACACTCTTTCCCCCCCCCCCCCCCCCCCCAGGCGGAGCTAGGCAACGAAACTTAACATAAGAAGCAGAACTGTACGGCGCGCTATGGATGGGGCCGCCTCGAGGGGGTTTCCCGACATGTTGTTTCAGTAAATTAAAGGGTGTTTCGTGTTGTCGTTGCTGTGGACCTTCTTAATACCTTGGAAAATGCCGTTTAATACTTTTTAATAGCCTTAATTTTCGTTAAATTGATTTATCAACTTTTAATACTTTTTAAGACCCCGCGGACCCCCTGGAATTTTAATAAAGATTCAAGTTAGTAGTTAAAGGCATAAAAAGACAGAAATGTATAATTCTTTCTATAGAAATGTTTCTTCTGCCCGTAAAGTGTCCAAACCGGGCTGTTCTGGATCAGCGCATGTTTAAAACACAGTCATTGTCCGTGCCGGTTTCAGTTGGATTATTTGTCAGTTGCTCCGATCAGATTGGTCTCTTTTGAATCCACATAAACACATCGACAACATCCGGCTTACTTTGAGCATGTGTTTTAAACAGTTTAATCCCTTTGTGAATTGTTTCCACTTCCGCGCCGTCCTTTAGTTTCTTCATTCAGCGGGAATCCAAATGAATTCATCCTGAGTCCAACAACCATCAAAGTCACTCCAATAGTGCTCCTTAGTTACGCTTTCACCTCCTTTAACAACATACTTCACATTCATCCAGTTTGTGACACTAGTTGTAGCATTTTGAGACTTTGAAACTGTAATTAACGCTGTTGCGCCCCATCCACAGCGGAGGTTTGTGTCGTACTGCATGCGGTGTGTTTAGCATTTCTCTCAGTAGCCAACGATCGGAGAGTCTGTTGGACTAAACTCTGAGATAAATGTAGTCTACATTTCATGAGAGGTGTAAAACCTGAGAGCATTTTAAATCGCATTTGAACTAAATGCTGATATAACCTGTAGTTGTTTTTGTATTGTTGATCTAATGTGTGAACGAGGCGATGTAGAGAAGTCAAGCTGTCATTGTTAGGCTGTCCTTTGGTATAAACTGTTGCAGTGGTGAGCAGGCGTGAGGGTTTTTTATTGGTTAAGTGTCCTTGGTATGAAAGAGTTTGAGAAACACTGATCTTGAGGATATATATTATAATATATAACTTACTGTGATGTACACAGAAATATAAATAGATATAACAAATAATGATAATACTGTCAAATATCTCAAATGTATATTGGCTCAGAAGTAAACACACACACACACATCTAAACACACACACACAGCTACACAGTTACACAGACACACACAGCTACACACACACACACACCTAAACACACACACACAGAGTTACACAGACACACACAGTTACACACACACACACACACACACATCTAAACACACACACAGCTACACAGACACAGTTACACAGACACACACACACAGCTACACACACACCTAAACACACACACACAGTTACATAGACACACAGTTACACAGACAAACAGTTACACACACAGCTACACACAGTTACACACACACAGTTACACAGACACACAGCTACACACACAGTTACACACACACAGTTACATATACACACACAGTTGCACAGACACACAGTTACACACACAGTTGCACACACACGCACAGCACACACAGTTGCACACACACGCACAGCACACACACGCGCGCGCACACACACACTACTGCACCGGAAGTGTCCCCACTCACTTCCGGTCAAGCAGTGTGTGTGTGTGTTTGTTTTGCGGATGGGGGGTGCAGTGACACGTGTCGCTGCCAGATCTCCCCGTGCTGCCGCTGCACGAGCCAGGACTCACCCAGACTTCCGGTGCTCGCGTCCATTTGTCCCGGGAAACGCGCGGTCCGCGCGGGAGGCCTGCGGATGGCTGCGCGCGCACTGCGGGCCTCAGTGCGTTGTCCCTCCGCAGCGGGGGTGGGTGGGTAGATCCGGGTGTGGGGGGTCCGTAGGCTTTGGGATTGATCCAGCCGGGGGGGGGGGGTTCCGGGTAGCGCGAGGCCGAAGATCCGCTGCTTTCTGCGGTTACGAGGAGCGCGAGACACCGGAGAGAAACTGCGAGGAAACACAAGAGAAGCAACACTGAGCGTTTCCGTCTGGAGGGGGAGGAGACGAGGGGGGAGAGAGAGGGGGGAGGAGAGAGAGAGGGGAGGAGAGAGAGAGGAAACACAAGAGAAGCAACACTGCGCGTTTCCGTCTGGAGGGGGAGGAGACAAGGGGGGAGAGAGAGGGGGAGGAGAGAGAGGGGGGGGAGAGAGAGAGGAAACACAAGAGAAGCAACACTGGGCGTTTCCGTCTGGAGGGGGAGGAGACAAGGGGGGAGAGAGAGGGGGGGGAGAGAGAGAGGGGGGAGAGAGAGAGGAAACACAAGAGAAGCAACACTGCGCGTTTCCGCCTGGAGGGGGAGGAGACAAGGGGGGAGGAGAGAGAGGAAACACAAGAGAAGCAACACTGCGCGTTTCCGTCTGGAGGGGGAGGAGACAAGGGGGGAGAGAGACAAGGGGGGAGAGAGAGAGAAGGGGAGAGAGAGGAAGGTGGGAGGAGACAAGGAGAGAGAGCGAGAGAGAAATAGAGGAAGGTGGGAGGAGACAAGGAGGAGAGAGGGAGAGCGAGAGGAAGGTGGGAGGAGAGAGAGAGGAAGGGGGGAGGAGACAAGGAGGAGGAGAGAGGAAGGTGAGAGGAGACAAGGGAGTGATGGGCTCCTCAGTAACATTGTGGGTCCGTTAACTTGAATGTTCTTATTTCATTCTTCTCCTGTAGAAACAGGATGTATTGAAATAGATCTGAAGAATCTGATGGTTCATCCTCCGTTTAAAACTCGCTTCCTATGTGTTTCAAACACGCTGCCTACGCGTTTAAAACTCGCTGCCTATGTGTTTCAAACTCGCTTCCTACGCGTTTCAAACACGCTGCCTACGCGTTTAAAACTCGCTGCCTATGTGTTTCAAACTCGCTTCCTACGCGTTTCAAACACGCTGCCTACGCGTTTAAAACTCGCTGCCTACGCGTTTAAAACTCGCTGCCTACGCGTTTAAAACTCGCTTCCTACGGGTTTAAAACACGCTTCCTACGCGTTTAAAACACGCTTCCTACGCGTTTAAAACTCGCTGCCTACGCGTTTAAAACTCGCTGCCTACGCGTTTAAAACTCGCTTCCTACGGGTTTAAAACACGCTTCCTACGCGTTTAAAACACGCTTCCTACGCGTTTAAAACTCGCTGCCTACGAGTTTAAAACTCGCTTCCTACGCGTTTAAAACACGCTTCCTACGCGTTTAAAACACGCTTCCTACGCGTTTCAAACACGCTGCCTATACGTTTCAAACACGCTTCCTACGCGTTTAAAACTCGCTGCCTACGAGTTTAAAACTCGCTTCCTATGTGTTTCAAACTCGCTTCCTACGCGTTTCAAACACGCTGCCTACGCGTTTAAAACACGCTTCCTACGCGTTTAAAACTCGCTGCCTACGAGTTTAAAACACGCTGCCTACGCGTTTAAAACACGCTTCCTACGCGTTTAAAACACGCTTCCTACGCGTTTCAAACACGCTGCCTACGCGTTTAAAACTCGCTGCCTACGCGTTTAAAACTCGCTGCCTACGCGTTTAAAACTCGCTTCCTACGGGTTTAAAACACGCTTCCTACGCGTTTAAAACACGCTTCCTACGCGTTTAAAACTCGCTGCCTACGAGTTTAAAACACGCTTCCTACGCGTTTAAAACTCGCTGCCTACGAGTTTAAAACACGCTTCCTACGCGTTTAAAACACGCTTCCTACGCGTTTAAAACACGCTTCCTACGCGTTTCAAACACGCTGCCTACGCGTTTAAAACTCGCTGCCTACGCGTTTAAAACTCGCTGCCTACGCGTTTAAAACTCGCTTCCTACGCGTTTAAAACACGCTTCCTACGCGTTTAAAACACGCTTCCTACGCGTTTCAAACGCGCTGCCTACACGTTTCAAACACGCTTCCTACGCGTTTAAAACTCGCTGCCTACGAGTTTAAAACTCGCTTCCTACGCGTTTAAAACACGCTTCCTACGCGTTTAAAACACGCTTCCTACGCGTTTAAAACTCGCTGCCTACGAGTTTAAAACTCGCTTCCTACGCGTTTAAAACACGCTTCCTACGCGTTTAAAACACGCTTCCTACGCGTTTCAAACACGCTGCCTATGCGTTTCAAACACGCTTTCTACGCGTTTAAAACTCGCTGCCTATGCGTTTCAAACACGCTGCCTATACGTTTCAAACACGCTTCCTACGCGTTTAAAACTCGCTTCCTACGCGTTTCAAACACGCTGCCTATGCGTTTCAAACACGCTTTCTACGCGTTTCAAACACGCTTCCTACGCGTTTAAAGCACGCTGCCTACGCGTTTCAAACACGCTGCCTATGCGTTTCAAACACGCTTTCTACGCGTTTCACTTTCAAACACGCTTCCTATGCGTTTCAAACACGCTTCCTACGCGTTTCAAACACGCTTCCTACGCGTTTCAAACACGCTGCCTACGCGTTTCAAACACGCTTCCTACGCGTTTCAAACACGCTGCCTACACGCTTCCTACGCGTTTCAAACACGCTGCCTATGCGTTTCAAACACGCTGCCTACACGTTTCAAACACGCTTCCTACGCGTTTCAAACACGCTGCCTATGCGTTTCAAACACGCTTCCTACGCGTTTCAAACACGCTTCCTACGCGTTTCAAACACGCTTCCTACGCGTTTCAAACACGCTGCCTATACGTTTAAAAAACTCACAAACTCTCAGACACTTCATTTATTTTGCTGCTTATAAAAAGACATAGAAATTCACTTTAATAAAAAACAGTTTCAAACATACAGATTGAAGTATTCAGATCATTAAAATAAAACATTTTAACAATACGACCTTTGATCTGATTGGCTCAAACATCCTGAAAACTTTATACAAAACATTTAAACTAAAACTAAATCATTCAAAGCTCGTCACCGTGAATCCAGTGTCAATAAAGTTGTAATCGCAAACTGGTTATTTTTCTGTGGTTCCTGAACGTCCAATTACAGAGCTCCACATGGCCCTGGCCCCGCCTCCAAAACACGGACTCCAATAAAACAGAAACCACAGAAGAAGACCAGAGATCAACCTGAAGAAGAAGAGGAGGAAGAGGCACTGAGCAGAAAGTCACTCTGGTTAATAAATGGTCCACAGGAAGCGTTAGAGCTGCAGTTTGAGATCATCAAGACTCAGGAAGTGAAGAAGGCACGACTGACGGAAGACCCGTCCAATAACACCTGACCGAGGCCCCGCACCATGTGTTAGGCCCCGCCCCCTGCAGGTAGGTTTCAGTAGTTGAACTTGACCTTCTCGATGTCCGAGATCAGAGTCCTGGCCAGGTAGATCCCCACCATCTGACAACAGGGAAACAGACATGTTATTACACCATCTGACAACAGGGAAACAGACATGTTATTACACCCTCTGACCACAGGGAAACATGTTATTACACCATCTGACCACAGGGAAACAGACATGTTATTACACCATCTGACCACAGGGAAACAGACATGTTATTACACCCTCTGACCACAGGGAAACAGACATGTTATTATACCCTCTGACCACAGGGAAACATGTTATTACACCATCTGACCACAGGGAAACAGACATGTTATTACACCATCTGACCACAGGGAAACATGTTATTACACCCTCTGACCACAGGGAAACAGACATGTTATTACACCCTCTGACCACAGGGAAACATGTTATTACACCATCTGACCACAGGGAAACAGACATGTTATTACACCATCTGACCACAGGGAAACATGTTATTACACCATCTGACCACAGGAAAACAGACATGTTATTACACCATCTGACCACAGGGAAACAGACATGTTATTACACCATCTGACCACAGGGAAACATACATGTTATTACACCATCTGACCACAGGGAAACATGTTATTACACCATCTGACCACAGGAAAACATGTTATTACACCCTCTGACCACAGGGAAACAGACATGTTATTACACCATCTGACCACAGGGAAACATGTTATTACACCATCTGACCACAGGGAAACATGTTATTACACCATCTGACCACAGGGAAACAGACATGTTATTACACCCTCTGACCACAGGGAAACATGTTATTACACCATCTGACCACAGGGAAACAGACATGTTATTACACCATCTGACCACAGGGAAACATGTTATTACACCATCTGACCACAGGAAAACAGACATGTTATTACACCATCTGACCACAGGGAAACAGACATGTTATTACACCATCTGACCACAGGGAAACAGACATGTTATTACACCATCTGACCACAGGGAAACAGACATGTTATTACACCATCTGACCACAAGGAAACAGACATGTTATTACACCATCTGACCACAGGGAAACAGACATGTTATTACTAGGGCTGTCAAACGATTACAAATTTTAATCAGATTAATCACAGCTTAAAAATTAATTAATCATGATTAATCACCATTCGAACTATGTCCAAAATATGCCATTTCTTTATGTATATTGTTGTGGGAATGGAAAGATAAATGAAAGAAGGCGGATATATCCATTTAACATACAGTATCTATGTTTATTATAACATTTTTCTGCGTGTCAAAATGAAAGACAACCCACACACCTATCAATCATCAAACCGTGGGGTCTTAATTCATTACGTGTTGATTTCTATCAACGGGGGAGTACTTCAGGAAAGTCGACAGAGGGGGGGGGGGGGGGGCGGAGGCGGCTAGTGCACTTCGTGACCACAGAGTGTGAACGTTGTGATCAGCTGTTTTAGCGCAGTTCTCCAGTGAAGGGGGGGGGGGGGAGAAAGTCTCCCTCCGCAGCCGGTTGGCGTAGTTTTGGCACAATGCCGTTGTACAGACCGACGTTAACAGCAGCCCTGTCTGTGACACGGAGACCGACTCTGTCGTCCGGTGATCTAACCGCCTTCTGGAAAAGCTTCACAAGTACGTCGGTACGCAAATGCGCTTTGTGACACAAGTTTCAGATTACGCACATAACCTGCGTACCAGTTATGTGCACCCCTGTACTACAGCAAAAGTATTCTCCGTCGGGACTTCCTGCAACAACACCGACATTATCAAAGATGTTCTATTTAGAAGACGATCACTACGTGACAAAAGTTTTCAAAACCGTTTCTGGTCTTCGGTATTTCCAGACAAGTGGCTGCTGAAATCAATCTGACTAACTGCTGTCTGTGCAATTTACTCCGCGCGAGTTGGCGGACTTTATTTTGCTTACTTTAACATCATTTTTCATGGTGGGGCTAAGCCATTTCTTGGTATGGGTGTAGCCTACCCCAGCCATACCCTGGCGCTGCCACTGGTGGGATGTATGGGGCGGGCCATTCTGCACATGCGTTAAATGCGTTAAATATTTTAACGCAATTAATTCAAAAAATTAATTACCGCCGTTAACGCGATAATTTTGACAGCACTAGTTATTACACCATCTGACCACAGGGAAACAGACATGTTATTACACCCTCTGACCACAGGGAAACAGACATGTTATTACACCCTCTGACCACAGGGAAACATGTTATTACACCATCTGACCACAAGGAAACATGTTATTACACCATCTGACCACAGGGAAACAGACATGTTATTACACCATCTGACCACAGGGAAACAGACATGTTATTACACCATCTGACCACAAGGAAACATGTTATTACACCATCTGACCACAGGGAAACAGACATGTTATTACACCATCTGACCACAGGGAAACAGACATGTTATTACACCATCTGACCACAAGGAAACATGTTATTACACCATCTGACAACAGGGAAACAGACATGTTATTACACCATCTGACCACAGGGAAACATGTTATTACACCATCTGACCACAGGGAAACATGTTATTACACCATCTGACCACAGGGAAACAGACATGTTATTACACCATCTGACCACAGGGAAACATGTTATTACACCCTCTGACCACAGGGAAACATGTTATTACACCATCTGACCACAGGGAAACATGTTATTACACCATCTGACCACAGGGAAACATGTTATTACACCATCTGACCACAGGGAAACAGACATGTTATTACACCATCTGACCACAGGGAAACATGTTATTACACCATCTGACCACAGGAAAACAGACATGTTATTACACCATCTGACCACAGGGAAACATGTTATTACACCATCTGACCACAGGGAAACAGACATGTTATTACACCATCTGACCACAGGGAAACATGTTATTACACCATCTGACCACAGGGAAACAGACATGTTATTACACCATCTGACCACAGGGAAACAGACATGTTATTACACCATCTGACCACAGGGAAACATGTTATTACACCATCTGACCACAGGGAAACAGACATGTTATTACACCATCTGACCACAAGGAAACATGTTATTACACCATCTGACCACAGGGAAACAGACATGTTATAACACCATCTGACCACAAGGAAACATGTTATTACACCATCTGACCACAAGGAAACAGACATGTTATTACTAGGGCTGTCAAGTTAACGCAAAAACGCCACTAATTATTTTAACGCGATTAACGCATGTGTATTTTTTGTCCTCTGCCGCCCCGTAGTTTCAGAGCGCATCTAGTTTAAAATACCATCTACAAGCTGATGCTGACAGCCCCGCTCCTGCCGCCCGCTTGCGGCAGACCACACTTCCACGCTCACCGGCAGGCACCGACTGGCCATCGGGAGGAGCGGGAGGGTGTGTGTGTGTGGCGCGAGCGAGCGAGAGAGAAGGTGTATTGTTGTTGTTAGCATCTGGTGCTAGCTAGCTGCGCTAACGGATATAAGGAGCTGTTTCAATGAAAACAGAGGAGCGACATTTCGCCGACAACTGCGCCGAGCACTTGACTTTATGCAGGAAGCCAGACAGCGGGACATTGTACGAGAAGTCAGCACACTCAGCACAACATGATTGCAGCGTCCAGGCAGCTCCCGTTCGAGCATATGCCTCCAACACACACACACACACACACACACACACACACACACACACACACACACACACACACACACACACACACACACACACACACACACACACACACACACACACACACACACACACACACACACACACACACACACACACACACACACACACACACACACACACACACACACACACACACACACACACACACACACACACACACACACACACACACACACACACACACACACACACACACACACACACACACGTTGTTGCGTTTAATATTCATGAGAATATTTGTCATTGTTCAAATGATAATAAAGATTTGCATAAAACATATTTGTCCACTCATATGTTGATAAGAGTATTAAAAACTTGAAAAATATTCCTCTAAGGTACATTTAGAACAGATACAAAATGTGCGATTAATCGCGCTTAACTATGGACAATCATGCGATTAATCGCGATTAAATATTGTAATCGACTGACAGCCCTAGTTATTACACCATCCGACCACAGGGAAACAGACATGTTATTACACCATCCGACCACAGGGAAACAGACATGTTATTACACCATCCGACCACAGGGAAACAGACATGTTATTACACCATCCGACCACAGGGAAACAGAGGGAAAATTTCTTCAAACAGCTTGTATGGAGTAGGGTCTAAGACACAGGTAGACAGTTTAGAAGAATACATAATTGAAGTTAGTTGGTGATTGTCTATTGTAGAGAAGCAGTCTAGGTATATGTCCGGTGTAACAGCCGGTATTAAGGATGGGTGGAGACACCTCAGTGCTGGCTGGGAGGGAGGAGCTTAATTTGGAGATGTCAGCCTGGTGGTAAAAAGACATCTGTACATCAGAAGTGCAGTGTTGTCGGTGCTAATGTGGATGACAACATTTCTGACGTGTGGATGTTTGCTCAAGACTGATGGGGATCTGTGCAACCAGGTCCAAAACCCTGGCACCGGGGAAGCAGTGTGTTGCAGTAGATATAATGTTTGGGACTACGGAAACAGCAATAACCAGTGAAGCCGCAGGAAGTGGCTTCGGGGTCTGTCCGGTGAAGGCTTTGCAGCCGGACGGTGGAGGGGGCTTGCGGGTTGAACTGCGCGGAGAGTGTCAGAGTGTTATTGAGAGCGACGGTCAGCAGGGCGAGGGTCTGGATACAGCCTTGGAGAGTGGAGGCAGGGCACAACCAGACCTCGCTGACGTGGGTGGAGTGAGATGACTGGCGAGTCGAGGGAAGTCCTCTTCGTCCAGGACGGAGTATCTGTTGGTCAGTTGCAGGGCCTGAGGTGGGTGAGCTCTCCAAAGTGTTTCCCCCGGCGGGCATCCATCCATGGCTCCTTCTGGCTTGGAGTGGAGCTAACCTTGGGTTTAGCTCCTAGCTGGGACCAGTGGTCTGCTCAAGCTGCTGCGATCTGGTATAACACAGAAGTCCTACCTTCCAACTCGTAGATCGTGGATAATTGCGCAAAACAACAAGCCAGGTTCTGTTCGCCGTAACTTGCAGCTGGTTAACGTGCAGCTTTATTTATGTCTGTAGGCCGTTGCTGTGAGTGTGGACGGAGTATATACAACGTTAGCTTAGCCCGGTCGACCCGATCTCCATTCAGAAAACACGCATTTAAAAAGGTGTTTCTCTGCAGTCTGTCTGCAGACTTGTCGAAGCATTAATTCATGGTTTTTACTAACCGGTATCAGCATGTTGTTACTTCGGCATCATTTAGAAACGTGTATTACAATTTAATCACGGTCAAATATGTTCATCTTGTTGTAGTTGTAGCTCCCGAGCCAGTGCGTCTTGTTTGAATGACGCGAGTAAACACAGCTGGCCGCCGCGGTGAAACTCGAGCGTTTAGAGCGAAGCGAATATTCGCATCGCGTCCGGCGTGAACGCAGCATTAGAGTGAGTGTGAGTACCTGTAGCAGGGAGATGACGATGAAGACGATTGCCACGGTGTACAGGTTTCCAGGTAACCAGTCCTCAAGAGCAGAGATGCAGCCTTTTGTGTAGATGTGCTCACTCCATTCTATCTACACACACACACACACACACACACACACACACACACACACACACACACACACACACACACACACACACACACACACACACACACACACACACACACACACACACACACACACACACACACACACACACACACACACACACACACACACACACACACACACACACACACACACACACACACACACACACACACACACACACACACACACACACACACAGTTACTACACAGTGTTACAAACAGGGAGTTACAGTAACAGGAAATTACCTCACCTTGTTTGGTATGTTTCTCACGTCGTAGCCGCACTGAGTGTTCACCACCGAGTCCTGAAACAGAGAGAAGAGGGGCGTGTCTAACGATCTGCAGGTAGATGATCTGCAGGTAGATGTCTAACGATCTGCAGGTAGATGATCTGCAGGTAGATGTCTAACGATCTACAGGTAGTTGATCTGCAGGTAGATGTCTAACGATCTGCAGGTAGATGTCTAACGATCTGCAGGTAGATGATCTACAGGTAGATGACTAACGATCTGCAGGTAGATGTCTAACGATCTGCAGGTAGATGTCTAACGATCTGCAGGTAGATGTCTAACGATCTGCAGGTAGATGTCTAACGATCTGCAGGTAGATGTCTAACGATCTGCAGGTAGATGTCTAACGATCTGCAGGTAGATGACTAACGATCTGCAGGTAGTTGATCTGCAGGTAGATGTCTAACGATCTGCAGGTAGATGTCTAACGATCTGCAGGTAGATGTCTAACGATCTGCAGGTAGATGTCTAACGATCTACAGGTAGATGTCTAACGATCTGCAGGGAGATGTCTAACGATCTGCAGGTAGATGTCTAACGATCTGCAGGTAGATGTCTAACGATCTGCAGGTAGATGTCTAACGATCTACAGGTAGATGACTAACGATCTGCAGGGAGATGTCTAACGATCTACAGGTAGTTGATCTGCAGGTAGATGTCTAACGATCTGCAGGTAGATGTCTAACGATCTACAGGTAGATGTCTAATGATCTGCAGGTAGATGATCTGCAGGGAGATGATCTGCAGGGAGATGATCTGCAGGGAGATGATCTACAGGTAGATGTCTAACGATCTGCAGGTAGATGTCTAACGATCTGCAGGTAGATGTCTAACGATCTGCAGGGAGATGTCTAACGATCTACAGGTAGATGTCTAACGATCTACAGGTAGATGATCTGCAGGTAGATGTCTAACGATCTACAGGTAGTTGATCTGCAGGTAAATGACTAACGATCTGCAGGTAGATGTCTAACGATCTACAGGTAGATGTCTAATGATCTGCAGGTAGATGATCTGCAGGGAGATGATCTGCAGGTAGATGTCTAACGATCTACAGGTAGTTGATCTGCAGGTAGATGTCTAACGATCTGCAGGTAGATGTCTAACGATCTGCAGGGAGATGATCTGCAGGTAGATGTCTAACGATCTACAGGTAGATGATCTGCAGGTAGATGTCTAACGATCTACAGGTAGTTGATCTGCAGGTCGATGTCTAACGATCTGCAGGTAGATGTCTAACGATCTGCAGGTAGATGATCTGCAGGTAAATGACTAACGATCTGCAGGTAGATGATCTGCAGGTAGATGTCTAACGATCTACAGGTAGTTGATCTGCAGGTAGATGTCTAACGATCTGCAGGTAGATGTCTAACGATCTGCAGGGAGATGATCTGCAGGTAGATGTCTAACGATCTACAGGTAGATGATCTGCAGGTAGATGTCTAACGATCTACAGGTAGTTGATCTGCAGGTCGATGTCTAACGATCTGCAGGTAGATGTCTAACGATCTGCAGGTAGATGATCTGCAGGTAGATGTCTAACGATCTGCAGGGAGATGTCTAACGATCTACAGGTAGATGATCTGCAGGTAGATGTCTAACGATCTACAGGTAGTTGATCTGCAGGTCGATGTCTAACGATCTGCAGGTAGATGTCTAACGATCTGCAGGTAGATGATCTGCAGGTAGATGTCTAACGATCTGCAGGTAGATGTCTAACGATCTGCAGGTAGATGATCTGCAGGGAGATGTCTAACGATCTGCAGGGAGATGTCTAACGATCTACAGGTAGATGATCTGCAGGTAGATGTCTAACGATCTACAGGTAGTTGATCTGCAGGTAGATGTCTAACGATCTGCAGGTAGATGTCTAACGATCTGCAGGTAGATGATCTGCAGGTAGATGTCTAACGATCTACAGGTAGATGATCTGCAGGTAGATGTCTAACGATCTACAGGTAGATGATCTGCAGGTAGATGTCTAACGATCTACAGGTAGTTGATCTGCAGGTAGATGTCTAACGATCTGCAGGTAGATGTCTAACGATCTGCAGGTAGATGACTAACGATCTGCAGGTAGATGTCTAACGATCTACAGGTAGATGATCTGCAGGTAGATGTCTAACGATCTACAGGTAGTTGATCTGCAGGTAGATGTCTAACGATCTGCAGGTAGATGTCTAACGATCTACAGGTAGTTGATCTGCAGGTAGATGTCTAACGATCTGCAGGTAGATGTCTAACGATCTGCAGGTAGATGTCTAACGATCTGCAGGTAGATGTCTAACGATCTGCAGGTAGATGACTAACGATCTGCACGTAGATGTCTAACGATCTGCAGGGAGATGTCTAACGATCTACAGGTAGATGATCTGCAGGTAGATGACTAACGATCTACAGGGAGATGTCTAACGATCTACAGGTAGATGTCTAATGATCTGCAGGTAGATGTCTAACGATCTACAGGTAGATGATCTGCAGGTAGATGTCTAACGATCTGCAGGTAGATGTCTAACGATCTACAGGTAGATGATCTGCAGGTAGATGACTAACGATCTACAGGGAGATGTCTAACGATCTACAGGTAGATGTCTAATGATCTGCAGGTAGATGTCTAACGATCTACAGGTAGATGATCTGCAGGTAGATGTCTAACGATCTGCAGGTAGATGTCTAACGATCTGCAGGTAGATGATCTGCAGGTAGATCAGCTGATGGCCTGGACTCACTGAGGGGTCGGCGTTGCAGCAGGAGAAAGGAACCCCACACTTCTCTCTGCTGCGATGCGTCCCGTTGCAGCTGAAGTACACGTTCTGGTCCCAGTCGTCCGGTTCCTGCGCTCCACAGCAGTGGTTCTGTGGGACAGAGCAGAAGCTGAGGGTTCCTGCAGAGGTTCTGTGGGAGAGCCACAGAACTTCTGCAGTGGTTCTGTGGGACAGAGCAGAAGCTGAGGGTTCCTGCAGAGGTTCTGTGGGAGAACCACAGAACCTCTGCAGTGGTTCTGTGGGACAGAGCAGAAGCTGAGGGTTCCTGCAGAGGTTCTGTGGGAGAACCACAGAACCTCTGCAGTGGTTCTGTGGGACAGAGCAGAAGCTGAGGGTTCCTGCAGAGGTTCTGTGGGAGAACCACAGAACCACTGCAGAGGTTCTGTGGGAGAGCCACAGATCTCAGAAAGTTAAAATTACCATCCTCTGCAGGGAGTCGATGAGGTTCTGCAGGTCGATGTCGTCTCGGTACGCTTTGACGTTCGCCAGGAAGAAGTCGTTGATCCAATCTCTGACCTGACTCTGGAAAACCACCGCTAGCACCGCCGCCGTTAGCTCCAGCACGAAGATGAAGCCGATCACACCCGAAAACTGTCCGAGAAACACCAACACCATTCCAACATTTAACGTACAAACTCTGGCAGACGGATGTTTTTAACGTACAAACTTCAGAAGACTGATATTTCTAATGTACAAACTTCAGCAGACGGATATTTCTAACGTACAAACTTCAGCAGACGGATGTTTCTAACGTACAAACTTCAGCAGACGGATGTTTTTAACGTACAAACTTCAGCAGACAGATGTTTCTAACGTACAAACTCTAGCAGACGGATATTTCTAACGTACAAACTTCAGCAGACGGATATTTCTAACGTACAAACTCTAGCAGACTGATATTTCTAACTTACAGACTTCAGCAGACAGATGTTTTTAACGTACAAACTCTAGCAGACAGATGTTTCTAACGTACAAACTTCAGCAGACGGATGTTTCTAACGTACAAACTCTAGCAGACGGATGTTTTTAACGTACAAACTCTGGCAGACGGATGTTTCTAACGTACAAACTTCAGCAGACGGATGTTTCTAACGTACAAACTCTGGCAGACAGATGTTTCTAACGTACAAACTCTAGCAGACGGATGTTTTTAACGTACAAACTCTGGCAGACAGATGTTTCTAACGTACAAACTCTAGCAGACTGATGTTTCTAACGTACAAACTCTAGCAGACAGATATTTCTAACGTACAAACTTCAGCAGACGGATGTTTCTAACGTACAAACTTCAGCAGACGGATGTTTCTAACGTACAAACTTCAGCAGACAGATGTTTCTAACGTACAAACTTCAGCAGACAGATGTTTCTAACGTACAAACTCTGGCAGACGGATGTTTTTAACGTACAAACTTCAGCAGACAGATGTTTCTAACGTACAAACTTCAGCAGACGGATGTTTCTAACGTACAAACTTCAGCAGACAGATGTTTTTAACGTACAAACTTCAGCAGACGGATGTTTCTAACGTACAAACTTCAGCAGACAGATGTTTTTAACGTGCAGACAGATGTTTCTAACGTACAACATTCAGCAGACGGATGTTTCTAACGTACAAACTTCAGCAGACAGATGTTTTTAACGTACAAACTTCAGCAGACGGATGTTTCTAACGTACAAACTCTGGCAGACGGATGTTTTTAACGTACAAACTTCAGCAGACTGATATTTCTAACGTACAAACTTCAGCAGACCGATATTTCTAACGTACAAACTTCAGCAGATGGATGTTTCTAACGTACAAACTCTAGCAGACGGATATTTCTAACGTACAAACTTCAGCAGACAGATGTTTTTAACGTGCAGACAGATGTTTTTAATGTACAAACTTCAGCAGACAGATGTTTCTAACGTACAAACTCTGGCAGACGGATGTTTTTAACGTACAAACTCTAGCAGACAGATGTTTCTAACGTACAAACTTCAGCAGACGGATGTTTCTAACGTACAAACTTCAGCAGACAGATGTTTTTAACGTGCAGACAGATGTTTTTAACGTACAAACTTCAGCAGACAGATGTTTCTAACGTAAAAACTCTGGCAGACGGATGTTTTTAACGTACAAACTCTAGCAGACAGATGTTTCTAACGTACAACATTCAGCAGACGGATGTTTCTAACGTACAAACTTCAGCAGACAGATGTTTTTAACGTACAAACTTCAGCAGACGGATGTTTCTAACGTACAAACTCTGGCAGACGGATGTTTTTAACGTACAAACTTCAGCAGACTGATATTTCTAACGTACAAACTTCAGCAGACCGATATTTCTAACGTACAAACTTCAGCAGATGGATGTTTCTAACGTACAAACTCTAGCAGACGGATATTTCTAACGTACAAACTTCAGCAGACGGATATTTCTAACGTACAAACTCTAGCAGACTGATATTTCTAACGTACAAACTTCAGCAGACAGATGTTTCTAACGTACAAACTTCAGCAGACGGATGTTTCTAACGTACAAACTTCAGCAGACAGATGTTTCTAACGTACAAACTTCAGCAGACGGATGTTTCTAACGTACAAACTTCAGCAGACGGATGTTTCTAACGTACAAACTTCAGCAGACGGATGTTTCTTACGTACAAACTCTGGCAGACAGATGTTTCCAACGTACAAACTTCAGCAGATGGATGTTTTTAACGTACAAACTTCAGCAGACGGATGTTTCTAACGTACAAACTTCAGCAGACGGATGTTTTTAACGTACAAACTCTAGCAGACGGATGTTTTTAACGTACAAACTCTGGCAGAAAGATGTTTCTAACGTACAAACTTCAGCACACGGATGTTTTTAATGTACAAACTCTAGCAGACGGATGTTTTTAACGTACAAACTTCAGCAGACAGATGTTTCTAACGTACAAACTTCAGCAGACGGATGTTTTTAACGTACAAACTCTAGCAGACGGATGTTTTTAACGTACAAACTCCGGCAGACGGATCTTTCTAACGTACAAACTTCAGCAGACGGATGTTTCTAACGTACAAACTCTGGCAGACAGATGTTTCTAACGTACAAACTCTAGCAGACGGATGTTTTTAACGTACAAACTCTGGCAGACAGTTGTTTTTAACGTACAAACTCTAGCAGACGGATGTTTTTAACGTACAAACTCTAGCAGACAGATATTTCTAACGTACAAACTTCAGCAGACGGATGTTTCTAACGTACAAACTCTGGCAGACAGATGTTTCTAACGTACAAACTCTAGCAGACGGATGTTTTTAACGTACAAACTCTGGCAGACAGATGTTTCTAACGTACAAACTTCAGCAGACGGATGTTTTTAACGCACAAACTCTAGCAGACGGATGTTTTTAACGTACAAACTCCGGCAGACAGATGTTTCTAACGTACAAACTCTAGCAGACAGATGTTTTTAACGTACAAACTTCAGCAGACAGATGTTTCTAACGTACAAACTTCAGCAGACAGATGTTTTTAACGTACAAACTTCAGCAGACAGATGTTTCTAACGTACAAACTTCAGCAGACAGATGTTTCTAACGTACAAACTTCAGCAGACGGATGTTTCTAACGTACAAACTTCAGCAGACGGATGTTTTTAACGTACAAACTCTGGCAGACGGATGTTTTTAACGTACAAACTTCAGCAGACGGATGTTTTTAACGTACAAACTCTGGCAGACGGATGTTTTTAGCGTACAAACTTCAGCAGACGGATGTTTTTAACGTACAAACTTCAGCAGACGGATGTTTTTGACGTACAAACTTCAGCAGACGGATGTTTTTAACGTACAAACTTCAGCAGACGGATGTTTTTGACGTACAAACTTCAGCAGACGGATGTTTTTAACGTACAAACTCTGGCAGATGGATATTTCTAACGTACAAACTTCAGCAGACGGATGTTTCTAACGTACAAACTCTAGCAGACAGATGTTTTTAACGTACAAACTCTAGCAGACAGATGTTTCTAACGTACAAACTTCAGCAGACGGATGTTTTTAACGTACAAACTCTGGCAGACGGATGTTTTTAACGTACAAACTTCAGCAGACGGATGTTTTTAACGTACAAACTCTGGCAGACGGATGTTTTTAGCGTACAAACTTCAGCAGACTGATGTTTTTAACGTACAAACTTCAGCAGACGGATGTTTTTGACGTACAAACTTCAGCAGACGGATGTTTTTAACGTACAAACTCTGGCAGACGGATATTTCTAACGTACAAACTTCAGCAGACGGATGTTTCTAACGTACAAACTCTAGCAGACAGATGTTTTTAACGTACAAACTCTAGCAGACAGATGTTTCTAACGTACAAACTCTGGCAGACAGATGTTTTTAGCGTACAAACTTCAGCAGACGGATGTTTTTAACGTACAAACTCTGGCAGACGGATGTTTCTAGCGTACAAACTTCAGCAGACGGATGTTTCTAGCGTACAAACTTCAGCAGACGGATGTTTCTAACGTACAAACTTCAGCAGACAGATGTTCTCTCTCAGAGCTCCCACGCAGCCGGCGAAGCCCAGGATGAAAGTGACCCCTCCAACCACCAGAACCAGCCAGACCGGGTCGAACCCGTGAAGCTGGGTCACCTGGGTCAGATCCAGCAGGACTCCCTGGAAACCACAACACACTTAATATATAGCATATCATATATATATATATATAGCATATATATATATGATCTGTGAAATTACATGAATATGGTTTGAAGTAGTTCTTCAGGAACAGCATAATGTGTAAATTAGAGATAAAGAGCACCTTCTCACTCCAGGCCCAGAAACCAGCGGCGATAAAAGCAGCTCCTGCCAGCTGCAACACAAACACCCAGAGATTAGTCAGGCCCAGAAACAGAAACTCGGGGGAACGTCAGCTGAACAGGTGTACAGGTGTACAGGTGAACATGTGAACAGGTGTACATGTGAAAAGGTGAACAGGTGTACAGGTGAACAGGTGTACAGGTGAACAGGTGTACATGTGAACAGGTGTACATGTGAACAGGTGAACAGGTGTGCATGTGAACAGGTGTACAGGTGAACAGGTGTACATGTGTACAGGTGAAAAGTTGTACATGTGTACATGTGAACAGGTGAACATGTGAACAGGTGTACATGTGAACAGGTGTACAGTTGTACAGGTGAACAGGTGTACAGGTGAACAGGTGTACAGGTGAACATTGTACAGGTGTACATGTGAACAGGTGTACAGGTGAACATGTGAACAGGTGTACATGTGAACAGGTGAACAGGTGTACAGGTGTACAGGTGAACAGGTGTACATGTGTACATGTGAACAGGTGTACATGTGAACAGGTGTATAGGTGAACAGGTGTACATGTGAACAGGTGTACAGGTGTACATGTGAACAGGTGTACATGTGAACAGGTGTACATGTGAACAGTTGTACAGGTGTACATGTGAACAGGTGTACATGTGAACAGGTGAACAGGTGTACAGGTGAACAGGTGTACATGTGTACATGTGAACAGGTGTACATGTGAACAGGTGTACATGTGAACAGGTGTACATGTGAAAAGGTGTACAGGTGAACAGGTGTACATGTGAACAGGTGTACAGGTGTACATGTGAACAGGTGTACATGTGAACAGGTGTACATGTGAACAGGTATACAGGTGTACATGTGAACAGGTGTACATGTGAACATGTGAACAGGTGTACAGGTGAACAGGCGTACATGTGAACAGGCGTACATGTGAACAGGTGTACATGTGAACAGGTGTACAGGTGAACAGGTGTACATGTGAACAGGTGAACAGGTGTACATGTGAACAGGTGTACAGGTGTACATGTGTACAGGTGAACAGTTGTACAGGTGTACAGGTGAACATGTGAACAGGTGTACATGTGAAAAGGTGAACAGGTGTACAGGTGAACAGGTGTACAGGTGTACATGTGAACAGGTGTACATGTGAACAGGTGAACAGGTGTACATGTGAACAGGTGTACAGGTGAACAGTTGTACATGTGAACATGTGAACAGGTGTACAGGTGAACAGGTGTACAGGTGTACAGGTGAACAGGTGTACATGTGTACACGTGAACAGGTGTACACGTGAACAGGTGTACAGGTGAACAGTTGTACATGTGAACAGGTGTACATGTGAACAGGTGTACATGTGAACAGGTGAACAGGTGTACAGGTGTACAGGTGAACAGGTGTACAGGTGAACAGGTGTACAGGTGAACAGGTGTACATGTGAACAGGTGTACAGGTGAACAGGTGTACAGGTGAACAGGTGTACATGTGAACAGGTGTACATGTGTACAGGTGAACAGTTGTACAGGTGAACAGGTGTACATGTGAACAGGTGTACAGGTGTACAGGTGAACATGTGAACAGGTGTACAGGTGAACAGTTGTACAGGTGAACAGTTGTACATGTGAACAGGTGCACAGGTGAACAGGTGCACAGGTGAACAGGTGTACAGGTGTACAGGTGTACATGTGTACACGTGAACAGGTGTACACGTGAACAGGTGAACAGGTGTACATGTGAACAGGTGTACAGGTGAACAGGTGTACAGGTGAACAGTTGTACGTGTGAACAGGTGTACATGTGAACAGGTGTACATGTGAACAGGTGAACAGGTGTACAGGTGAACATGTGTACAGGTGTACAGGTGTACATGTGAACAGGTGTACAGGTGAACATGTGAACAGGTGTACATGTGAACAGGTGTACAGGTGAACAGGTGTACAGGTGAACAGGTGTACATGTGAACAGGTGTACAGGTGAACAGGTGTACATGTGAACAGGTGTACAGGTGAACAGGTGTACAGGTGTACATGTGAACAGGTGTACAGGTGAACAGGTTTACATGTGTACAGGTGAACAGGTGAACAGGTGTACATGTGAACAGGTGTACAGGTGAACAGGTGTACAGGTGAACAGGTGTACAGGTGTACATGTGAACAGGTGAACAGGTGTACATGTGAACAGGTGTACAGGTGAACAGTTGTACATGTGAACAGGTGTACATGTGAACAGGTGAACAGGTGTACATGTGAACAGGTGTACATGTGAACAGGTGAACAGGTATGCAGGTGAACAGGTACTCACCCAGAAGATGATGTTGTAGCTGAACATGAGGTATTTGTAGCAGCAGCTGACCTCAGCACTGTCATATCGATAGTAATACATCTGTCAGAACAAACAGCAGATATTAATGGGGATGCACAGATACCACTAGTATTCAGACCGAGTACAAGCACAAGTACTTACATGTGGATACAAGTACTTAGATGTGGGTGCAAGTACTTACATGTGGGTGCAAGTACTTAGATGTGGGTGCAAGTACTTAGATGTGGGTGCAAGTACTTACATGTGGGTACAAGTACTTACATGTGGGTGCAAGTACTTACATGTGGGTGCAAGTACTTACATGTGGGTACAAGTACTTAGATGTGGGTGCAAGTACTTACATGTGGGTACAAGTAGTTAGATGTGGGTGCAAGTACTTAGATGTGGGTACAAGTACTTAGATGTGGGTGCAAGTACTTAGATGTGGGTACAAGTACTTAGATGTGGGTGCAAGTACTTAGATGTGGGTACAAGTACTTAGATGTGGGTGCAAGTACTTAGATGTGGGTACAAGTACTTAGATGTGGGTGCAAGTACTTAGATGTGGGTACAAGTACTTACATGTGGGTACAAGTAGTTAGATGTGGGTGCAAGTACTTAGATGTGGGTACAAGTACTTAGATGTGGGTGCAAGTACTTAGATGTGGGTACAAGTACTTAGATGTGGGTACAAGTACTTAGATGTGGGTACAAGTACTTAGATGTGGGTGCAAGTACTTAGATGTGGGTGCAAGTACTTAGATGTGGGTGCAAGTACTTAGATGTGGGTACAAGTACTTAGATGTGGGTGCAAGTACTTAGATGTGGGTGCAAGTACTTAGATGTGGGTACAAGTACTTAGATGTGGGTGCAAGTACTTAGATGTGGGTACAAGTACTTAGATGTGGGTGCAAGTACTTAGATGTGGGTACAAGTACTTAGATGTGGGTGCAAGTACTTAGATGTGGGTACTAGGGATGCCAGTGATTATTCGATTATTCGAATATTCGTTACAGTCTCCATAATCGAATATTATTTTTAAAAATCGATTTTTTTAATTAATTTTTTTATTATTATTTATGTTTTTATTTATTTTTTCTGGCTTAGTTTCAACCAAAATATCGACTAATGCTAATAATAGTAATAGTATTAATAATTGTAAATGGCCATTGGTCACACCATCAGTTTGTTTTACTGTAGACTTGGAGGAAGCCTGCGTGCAGAGCAGACTGCTGCTGCAGCACGCTACACACCGACCCCGCCCCGCCCCCCCTCTCCCTCACACGTGCGACTAAAGATGAACAAAGCGGCAGGTAAAAAGAGTTCCTCCTCGTGGAACTACTTCGGTCGAATAATCGATTATTATTCGCCAGGGCTGCCGAATAATCGATTTTGATCATGGTCAGTTTCTGGCAACGCTAGTGGGTACAAGTACCTAGATGTGGGTACAAGTACTTACATGTGAAGTACTTACATGTGGGTACAAGTACTTAGATGTGGGTACAAGTACTTACATGTGAAGTACTTACATGTGGGTACAAGTACTTACATGTGGGTACAAGTACTTACATGTGGGTGCAAGTACTTACATGTGGGTGCAAGTACTTACATGTGGGTGCAAGTACTTAGATGTGGGTGCAAGTACTTACATGTGGGTACAAGTACTTACATGTGGGTGCAAGTACTTACTAAGTACAAGTACTTAGATGTGGGTGCAAGTACTTAGATGTGGGTACAAGTACTTAGATGTGGGTGCAAGTACTTAGATGTGGGTACAAGTACTTAGATGTGGGTACAAGTACTTACATGTGAAGTACTTACATGTGGGTACAAGTACTTAGATGTGGGTACAA
>JAPTMU010000082.1:150000-167500 GCA_028583405.1 Pogonophryne albipinna
ATGTAGGGGAGGAAACTTATACAAAATGTACACCACCCCAAATTGATCATGTTGTTGATAGTGCTACAGATGCGCTGCGAATAAAATGAGACTCTGTTGCTCCTTTGAAAAAGAAGAAAATAAAACAACATAGATTAGCTCCATGGCATAATGCCCAAACCCGCAAAATAAAGCAAAAGTCGAGACAACTTGAAAGGATATGGCGTTCCACTAAACTTGAAGAATCTCGTTTAATTTGGCATATTACTCTCAATGAATATAAGAAAGCACTGCGTAAAGCGAGAGCAGCCTACTACTCTTCATTAATAGATGAGAATAAGAATAACACAGATTTCTTTTCAGCACTGTAGCCAGGCTGACAGAGAGCCACAGCTCGATTGAGCCTTCTATTCCCATAGCACTCACCAGTAATGATTTTATGGGCTTTTTTAACCATAAAATTGTTACTCTTAGAAACAAAATGAATGACCTCTTGCCTTTGACCAGTATAGTGTTATCAACAGCTCCCGGAAACGTAAGTTCTAATATTACACTAGATAGTAAACTAGAATGCTTTTCAGCCATTAATCTTGAACAATTAAATTCAATGATTCTCTCTTCTAAACCATCAACGTGTATGTTAGACCCAATTCCAACTAAGCTGTTGAAGGAAGTTTTCCCATTAATTAGCACTTCTTTATTAAATATTATGAATATGTCTTTATTATCAGGCTATGTTCCACAATCATTCAAAGTAGCAGTGATAAAACCGCTTCTTAAAAAGCACAACCTCGATCCAGAGGTTTTAGCCAATTATAGACCTATTTCTAATCTTCCGTTCCTCTCAAAGATTCTTGAGAAAGCAGTCGCTAAACAGTTGTGTGATTACTTAAAAAACAATGATTTATTTGAAGATTTTCAGTCTGGCTTTAGAACACATCATAGCACAGAGACAGCTCTGGTTAAAGTCACAAATGAGATTCTAATAGCCTCAGACAAGGGACTTGTCTCTATTCTTGTTTTGCTCGATCTCAGTGCTGCATTTGATACTATCGATCATGATATCTTATTGCAAAGACTAGAGCACTTAGTTGGCATACAGGGAACTGCTTTAGGCTGGTTTAGGTCCTATCTCTCTGAACGCTCTCAGTTTGTACGTGTCAATGATGAATCTTCCACGCAAACCAAAGTTAGCCATGGAGTGCCACAGGGCTCAGTGCTCGGACCTATTTTGTTCACATTATATATGCTTCCGTTAGGCAATATTATAAGGAATCATTCTGTAAACTTTCATTGTTATGCAGATGATACTCAACTATATTTATCAATCAAGCCTGATGAAATTAATCATCTAAATAAAATTCAAGACTGCCTCAAGGACTTAAAAACGTGGGTGACCTTAAACTTTTTGATGTTAAACACGACCAAAACTGAAGTTATTGTACTTGGCCCGAAGAATCTACGAAACAAATGATCTAAAGATATACTAACTATGGATGGCATTAATTTGGCCTCCAGTGAGACTGTAAGGAATCTTGGTGTTATATTTGATCAGGATTTATCCTTTAACGCCCACATAAAATCAATTTCAAGGACCGCCTACTTCCATCTACGTAACATTGCAAAAATCAGGCATATCTTGCCTCAAAACGATGCAGAGAAACTAGTCCATGCATTTGTTACTTCAAGGCTGGATTATTGTAACTCCTTATTATCAGGGTGTACCAAGAAGTCAGTCAAGTCGCTTCAGCTGATTCAAAATGCTGCAGCTCATGTACTAACCAGAGTTAGGAAAAGGGACCACATTACTCCTGTTCTGGCTGCCTTACACTGGCTCCCTATAGAACACAGGATAGAATTTAAAATTCTTCTTCTCGCCTACCAAGCCCTTAATGGGCAGGCGCCATCTTACCTTAAAGAACTCATTATACCCTACTGTCCTACTAGGGCATTGCGTTCCAAGAATGCAGGGTTGTTGGTTGTTCCTAGAGTCTCTAAAAGTACAATGGGAGCCAGAGCCTTTTCTAATCAAGCTCAACATTTGTGGAATCAGCTTCCAGTTTGTGTTCGGGCGGCAGACACCCTATCCGTTTTTAAGAGTGCGCTTAAGACCTTCCTTTTTGATAAAGCTTATAGTGATAAAATAAAATAATCTAATAAGAGTGCATTGACGTAGATACGTTGTGCCTCTTCACCTATACATTTGAGTTCTTACTCTTTCACTTAAATCCTAAAAACTTAGATCTTATATTTAAAACTTTATCCAAACCTTTCCCCTCTCTGACCTCTCGAGGTTTATTAGAGGGTAACAGGTTGCAGAGAACGCTTTGCCCGGCCGGGGAGTGTGGAACGTAGTCACTGACCTACTCCTACCTCTGACAAATTCAAGTTCCAGTGGGAACCTCTCTCCCTGTGTGTGCCTCTCCGCCTCTGTTTCCTACTTCTTACTTGCTACCCTTTTCCCTCAACCTATCCTAAGGGAGTGCATGTATGTAGACACGTTAGTTTAGCTGCTATAGGCTTGGACTGTTGAGGGGGGCACCTTACACCGTCTTTCTGGCTGTTTGTACCTGTGTACTCTCATGTTCCGATTAACCCAGTTTCCCCCAAATCTCTTTTTTTGTGTCCATATATACGCCGGGATCCTGAGTCGAGGCTGATCCTGTTGCTGTGGTCCTGTGTCCTGGATCCTCTATCCTGAGCACTGGATCTGAGTCCTGGACTTCGAGTCGTGGCTGAACCTGTCTCTGCGGTCCTGCCAGACTTTCACCATACTGCTTCACTGATGGCTCCCACAGGATTGCTGACATCCTCGTGGATTCATCTTCGTATTACAGACACATGCATTTCCAAACATTTGGACTACCTATGTTGTAAATGTATTATCTTTTCGATTTACACACGGCATCTATTGCACGTCTGTCCGTCCTGGGAGAGGAATCCCTCCTCTGTTGCTCTCCCTGAGGTTTCTCCCATTTTCCCCTTTAAACTGTGGGGTTTCTCTGGAAGTGTTTCCTTGTACGATGTGAGGGTCTGAGGACAGAGGGTCTGAGGACAGAGGGTCTGAGGACAGAGGGTCTAAGGACAGAGGGTCTGAGGACAGAGGGTCTAACGACAGAGGGTCTAAGGACAGAGGGTCTAAGGACAGAGGGTCTGAGGACAGAGGGTCTAAGGACAGAGGGTGTAAGGACAGAGGGTCTGAGGACAGAGGGTCTGAGGACAGAGGGTGTCGTATTGTCATACTGATATTCTGTACACACTGTGAAGACCACTGAGACAAATATAACATTTGTGATATTGGGCTATATAAATAAACATTGATTGATTGATGGCCAACAAGGTCTTAACGAGGTCTTAACGAACAGTTACGGAGGTCTTAACGAGGTCTAGACAAACAGTAAACAAGGTCTAAACATCCAGTAAACAAAGTCTTAACGAGGTCTTAACGAGGTCTTAACGAGGTCTTAACAAGGTCTTCAATAACAGTATACAAGGTCTAAACGAGGTCTACACAAACAGTAAACAAGGTCTTAACGAGGTCCTAACGAGGACTTAACGAGGTCTTAACAAGGTCTTAACGAGGTCTTCATAAACAGTTAACGAGGTCCTAACGATCCAACGATATTAACCTCATCATTGGAGTCTGTCTGGAGTGTTGTTATATGATGATCTAATAAGACTTCCTGCGATACCTGTCCGTCCAGGTGTGCGGCGGTGCACTGGCTCTCTGAGCAGCTCCTCCTCAGCTCCTCCATATCGGTCTGTCTGCAGAGAGGAGCCTCATCCCCCATGTGGCTCCCCAGGGGGGGCCCCTCCTCCTCCCCCCCCCAGGACAGCTGGTCCACCTGCGGGCTGAATCCTGCGTCCTGATTGGGCGGTGCGTGCTGCTGCGAGTAGGGGGCGTAATCGTCACCCCTGCCTGTTGCAGTGGAGACAGAGTGATGGCCGTTGCCCAACGTCTGCCACATGGTGGACAGGAGCCCGGGGATTTCTGGGAAATGTAAGGCAAGTTTATTTAAAAAACAACTTTCAACACAAGGCAATTCAAAGTGCTTTACAAAAATGAGAGACATTAAGAAAATGGCATTTAAAATCAGTCATTAAAAAGCAAAGATAATAAATTAAACATTAAAAGAAAAAATACATGGATAAAAGTTACAGTGCAGTCTAAGATATGAATAGTTCAATCAAAAGCAGCGACAAAAAGCAAAGTCTTCTTGCTGGATTTAAAAGTAGTCAGAGTTGCAGCGGACCTGCAGGTTTCTGGGAGTTTGTTCCAGATATTTGGAGCATAATAACTGAACGCTGCTTCTCCAGGTTTAGTTCTGACTCTGGGGACAGAAAGCTGACCAGTCCCTGAAGACCTGAGAGATCTGGATGGTTCATCATTTAGCAGGAGGTCACAAATGTATTTTGGGCCTAAACCATTCAGTGCTTTATAAACCAGCAGCAGTATTTTGAAATCTATTCTTTGACACACAGGAAGCCAGTGTAAAGACTTCAGAACTGGACTGATCCACTTTCTTAGTGTTAGTGAGGAACCAGTGTAAAGACTTCAAAACTGGACTGATCCACTTTCTTAATGTCAGTGAGGAACCAGTGTAAAGACTTCAGAACTGGACTGATCCACTTTCTTAGTGTCAGTGAGGAACCAGTGTAAAGACCTCAGAACTGGACTGATCCTCATTCTTAGTGTCAGTGAGGAACCAGTGTAAAGACCTCAGAACAGGACTGATCCTCTTTCTTAGTGTCAGTGAGGAACCAGTGTAAAGACCTCAGAACTGGACTGATCCACTTTCTTAGTGTCAGTGAGGAACCAGTGTAGAGACTTCAGAACTGGACTGATCCACTTTCTTAGTGTTAGTGAGGAACCAGTGTAAAGACTTCAGAACTGGACTGATCCTCATTCTTAGTGTCAGTGAGGAACCAGTGTAGAGACCTCAGAACTGGACTGATCCTCATTCTTAGTGTCAGTGAGGAACCAGTGTAAAGACCTCAGAACTGGACTGATCCACTTTCTTAGTGTTAGTGAGGAACCAGTGTAAAGACTTCAGAACTGGACTGATCCTCATTCTTAGTGTCAGTGAGGAACCAGTGTAAAGACCTCAGAACTGGACTGATCCTCATTCTTAGTGTCAGTGAGGAACCATTGTAAAGACCTCAGAACTGGACTGATCCACTTTCTTAGTGTTATTTAGGAACCAGTGTAGAGACATCAGAACTGGACTGATCCACTTTCTTAGTGTTAGTGAGGAACCAGTGTAAAGACCTCAGAACTGGACTGATCCACTTTCTTAGTGTCAGTGAGGAACCAGTGTAGAGACCTCAGAACTGGACTGATCCACTTTCTTAGTGTTAGTGAGGAACCAGTGTAAAGACCTCAGAACTGGACTGATCCACTTTTTTAGTGTTAGTGAGGAACCAGTGTAAAGACTTCAGAACTGGACTGATCCACTTTTTGTGTTCGTGAAGAACCAGTGTAAAGACCTCAGAACTGGACTGATTCTCTTCCTTAGTGTTAGTGAGGAACCAGTGTAAAGACTTCAGAACTGGACTGATCCACTTTCTTAGTGTTAGTGAGGAACCAGTGTAAAGACCTCAGAACTGGACTGATCCTCTTTCTTAGTGTCAGAGAGGAACCAGTGTAAAGACCTCATAACTTGACTGATCCTCTTTCTTAGTGTTAGAGAGGAACCAGTGTAAAGACTTCAGAACTCGACTGATCCTCTTTCTTAGTGTTAGTGAGGAACCAGTGTAAAGACTTCAGAACTGGACTGATCCACTTTCTTAGTGTTAGTGAGGAACCAGTGTAAAGACTTCAGAACTGGACTGATCCACTTTCTTAGTGTTAGTGAGGAACCAGTGTAAAGCCTTCAGAACTGGACTGATCCTCTTTCTTAGTGTTAGTGAGGAACCAGTGTAAAGACTTCAGAACTGGACTGATCCACTTTCTTAGTGTTAGTGAGGAACCAGTGTAAAGACTTCAGAACTGGACTGATCCACTTTCTTAGTGTTAGTGAGGAACCAGTGTAAAGACTTCAGAACTGGACTGATCCTCTTTCTTAGTGTCAGTGAAGAACCAGTGTAAAGACCTCAGAACTGGACTGATTCTCTTCCTTAGTGTTAGTGAGGAACCAGTGTAAAGACTTCAGAACTGGACTGATCCACTTTCTTAGTGTTAGTGAGGAACCAGTGTAAAGACATCAGAACTGGACTGATCCTCTTTCTTAGTGTCAGAGAGGAACCAGTGTAAAGACCTCATAACTTGACTGATCCTCTTTCTTAGTGTTAGAGAGGAACCAGTGTAAAGACTTCAGAACTCGACTGATCCTCTTTCTTAGTGTCAGAGAGGAACCAGTGTAAAGACATCAGAACTGGACTGATCCTCTTTCTTAGTGTCAGAGAGGAACCAGTGTAAAGACCTCATAACTTGACTGATCCTCTTTCTTAGTGTCAGAGAGGAACCAGTGTAAAGACTTCAGAACTGGACTGATCCACTTTCTTAGTGTCAGTGAGGAACCAGTGTAAAGACTTCAGAACTGGACTGATCCACTTTCTTAGTGTTAGTGAGGAACCAGTGTAAAGACTTCAGAACTGGACTGATCCACTTTCTTAGTGTTAGTGAGGAACCAGTGTAAAGACTTCAGAACTGGACTGATCCTCTTTCTTAGTGTTAGTGAGGAACCAGTGTAAAGACTTCAGAACTGGACTGATCCACTTTCTTAGTGTTAGTGAGGAACCAGTGTAAAGACTTCAGAACTGGACTGATCCACTTTCTTAGTGTAGGTGAGGAACCAGTGTAAAGACTTCAGAACTGGACTGATCCTCTTTCTTAGTGTCAGTGAGGAACCAGTGTAAAGACTTCAGAACTGAACTGATCCACTTTCTCAGTGTTAGTGAGGAACCAGTGTAAAGACTTCAGAACTGGACTGATCCTCTTTCTTAGTGTTAGAGAGGAACCAGTGTAAAGACTTCAGAACTGGACTGATCCACTTTCTTAGTGTCAGAGAGGAACCAGTGTAAAGACCACATAACTGGACTGATCCTCTTTCTTAGTGTCAGTGAGGAACCAGTGTAAAGACTTCAAAACTGGCCTGATCCACTTTCTTAGTGTCAGTGAGGAACCAGTGTAAAGATTTCAGAACTGGACTGATCCTCTTTCTTAGTGTTAGTGAGGAACCAGTGTAAAGACTTCAGAACTGGACTGATCCACTTTCTTAGTGTTAGAGAGGAACCAGTGTAAAGACCACATAACTGGACTGATCCTCTTTCTTAGTATCAGTGAGGAACCAGTGTAAAGACTTCAGAACTGGACTGATCCACTTTCTTAGTGTCAGTGAGGAACCAGTGTAAAGACTTCAGAACTGGACTGATCCTCATTCTTAGTGTCAGTGAGGAACCAGTGTAAAGACATCAGAACTGGACTGATCCACTTTCTTAGTGTCAGTGAGGAACCAGTGTAAAGACTTCAGAACTTGACTGATCCACTTTCTTAGTGTTAGTGAGGAACCATTGTAAAGACCTCAGAACTGGACTGATCCTCTTTCTTAGTGTTAGTGAGGAACCAGTGTAAAGACCTCAGAACTGGACTGATCTACTTTCTTAGTGTTAGTGAGGAACCAGTGTACATACTTCAGAACTGGACTGATCCACTTTCTTAGTGTTAGTGAGGAACCAGTGTAAAGACTTCAGCACTGGAATGATCCACTTTCTTAGTGTTAGTGAGGAACCAGTGTAAAGACTTCAGAACAGGACTGATCCTTTTTCTTAGTGTTAGTGAGGAACCAGTGTAAAGACTTCAGAACTGGACTGATCCACTTTCTTAGTGTTAGTGAGGAACCAGTGTAAAGACCTCAGAACTGGACTGATCCACTTTCTTAGTGTTAGTGAGGAACCAGTGTAGAGACCTCAGAACTGGACTGATCCACTTTCTTAGTGTTAGTGAGGAACCAGTGTAGAGACCTCAGAACTGGACTGATCCACTTTCTTAGTGTTAGTGAGGAACCAGTGTAAAGACCTCAGAACTGGACTGATCCACTTTCTTAGTGTTAGTGAGGAACCAGTGTAAAGACCTCAGAACTGGACTGATCCACTTTCTTAGTGTTAGTGAGGAACCAGTGTAGAGACCTCAGAACTGGACTGATCCACTTTCTTAGTGTTAGTGAGGAACCAGTGTAGAGACCTCAGAACTGGACTGATCCAGTTTCTTAGTGTTAGAGAGGAACCAGTGTAAAGACCTCAGAACTGGACTGATCCACTTTAGTAGTGTTAGTGAGGAACCAGTGTAAAGACTTCAGAACTGGACTGATCCACTTTCTTAGTGTTAGTGACTGACTGGAACACATCCAAACAGTTATTTAAATGAAAGAAGTTACTCAACTGTTGAAAAACAACTTTTTCAATGATTTTACCTAGAAATGGGAGGTTTGATATGGGCCTGTAATTGTTCATTACTGAAGCATCTAGATTATTCTTTTTTAAGAGCGGTTTAATGACTGCAGTTTTCAGGGCCTGTGGAAAAATACCTGAGTGAAGAGACTTGTTTACTATATGAAGTAGATCTGAGGCCATGCAACGAAAAACATCTTTGAAAAATCCTGTTGGAATAATATCAAGGCAGCAGGAGGAGGATTTCAGAAGTTGAATAATGTCCTCTAGGTTTTTATCATTAATCTGATGGAATTGTGTCATGGTGTTTGAATTGATGTTAAGTGGACACAGAGACAACACATTTGCTGTTCCTGATGCAGAGGCACTGACTGCTTGTCTGATGTTCTGAATGTTGTCAGTGAAGGAGGCAAAATCATTGCACGCCCTGGTGGATAGAAATTCAGAGGCTACTGACACTGGGGGGTTAGTTAGTCTGTCGACGGTAGCAAACAAGGCACGTGCGTTGTTTTTGTTTTTGGTAATGATGTCAGAGAAGAAAGATTGTCAGGCAAATTTCAATTCCAAATGATAAAGGCCAAGTCTCTCTTTATAGATTTCAAAGTGAACCTGGAGATTTGTTTTTCGCCACCTACGTTCAGCTTTTCGACATTCTCTTTTCTCTGTTCTCACGGTCATGGCCTTTCTCCATGGAGATATTTTCTTGCCAGACACTTTCTTTACCTTAGTTGGAGCAACATTTTAAATTTTTGAATTAAAATGATCTACTAGCTCATTTACTGAGATGTTAGCAGGGGCAAGTGTGGAAGAAAAATTCTGAGTAAACATTTCCCTAGTGTTTTCAGTTAAATATCGCTTTGTGGTTTCCTCTTTTGTAGTCACAATAAGCGTGATGAAATCAGAGCATGTGACAGAAAGAGAAGGCGGGACTTCTCACCGTGAATCAGCGTCTCCTTCAGCCTCCGGTTCTCCGACTGAAGATCCTCCTTCTCTCGCTCCAGAACTCTGACTCTGGACCGCAGGAAGAGAAGCTCAGCCAACGAGGGGTCACCTGACGGGTCACCTGACTCCACCTTCACCACCTGCAGGGGGGCGGAGTCACAGAGACACAGGTGATCAATCTCACCTGACTCCACCTTCACCACCTGCAGGGGGCGGAGTCACAGAGACACAGGTGATCACTCTCACCTGACTCCACCTTCACCACCTGAAGGGGGCGGAGTCACAGAGCGTCAGGTATTCACTCTCACCTGACTCCACCTCACACACACACAAACACAAACACAAACACGCACACACGCACAAACACGCACAAACACACTCACACACGCACACACACACACTCTCACACTCTCACACACAAACACACTCACACACGCACAAACACGCACAAACACACTCACACACGCACACACACACATACACACACATACTCTCACACACACACACACTCTCACATACACACACACTCACGCACACACACACACACGCACACGGACAGTGAGAGAGAGGGGCTTGACCGGGGCTTGACCCACGTCGCTCAACACGGCTCAATAGGCACACTGTAGACACTAATTAGAAGAACACAGACTAAAACAGCAATGTACAGAAGAATCAGATGATTAAACATGATCTTAACATTTATTTTAACATTTATTTTCTTTGCATTTTTTTGGAATGATTATTTGAATGACTTTCTGCTGACACTAGGTGGGGCTGTGCCCCTAAAGGCCAGTCGCCACTGACACACACACACTCTCATTAACACACACTCTCTCTCTCATTAACACACACTCTCTCTCACACACACACACAAACTCTCGTTAACACACACTCTCTCTCACACACACACACACACACACACTCTCTCATTAACACACACTCTCTCTCACACACAAACACACACACACACAAACTCTCGTTAACACACACTCTCTCTCACACACACTCTCATTAACACACACTGTCTCTCACACATACTCTCATTAACACACACTCTCTCTCACACACAAACACACACACACACAAACTCTCGTTAACACACACTCTCTCTCACACACACTCTCATTAACACACACTGTCTCTCACACACACTCTCATTAACACACACACACATATACAAAGGGCCGTCCTTCCCTACAGGCCGATCATGCAGGCTGTATGGGGCCTTGGCTTATGAGCTCGGCTTGTGCGCAGTTCTCCGCACACAGCGCCTAAAAAACATGGAGCATTTTTTCCCCTTTTATTCATTTTTATGTCAATTTGCACATTTCATGGTGACGCTCAGCCTCTCCCCTTAACTCCTAACAGTCATCGTCATGGTGACGCTCAGCCTCTCCCCTTAACTCCTAACAGTCATCGTCATGGTGACGCTCAGCCTCTTCCCTTAACTCCTAACAGTCATCGTCATGGTGACGCTCAGCCTCTCCCCTTAACTCCTAACAGTCATCGTCATGGTGACGCTCAGCCTCTTCCCTTAACTCCTAACATTCATCATCATGGTGACGCTCAGCCTCTCCCCTTAACTCCTAACAGTCATCATCATGGTGACGCTCAGCCTCTCTCCTTAACTCCTAACAGTCATCGTCATGGTGACGCTCAGCCTCTCTCCTTAACTCCTAACAGTCATCGTCATGGTGACGCTCAGCCTCTCCCCTTAACTCCTAACAGTCATCATGGTGACGCTCAGCCTCTCCCCTTAACTCCTAACAGTCATCGTCATGGTGACACTCAGCCTCTCCCCTTAACTCCTAACAGTCATCGTCATGGTGACGCTCAGCCTCTCCCCTTAACTCCTAACAGTCATCATCATGGTGACGCTCAGCCTCTCCCCTTAACTCCTAACAGTCATCATCATGGTGACGCTCAGCCTCTCCCCTTAACTCCTAACTGTCATCTTCATGGTGACGCTCAGCCTCTCCCCTTAACTCCTAACAGTCATCATCATGGTGACGCTCAGCCTCTCCCCTTAACTCCTAACAGTCATCGTCATGGTGACGCTCAGCCTCTCCCCTTAACTCCTAACAGTCATCATCATGGTGACGCTCAGCCTCTCCCCTTAACTCCTAACAGTCATCATCATGGTTACGCTCAGCCTCTCCCCTTAACTCCTAACAGTCATCATCATGGTTACGCTCAGCCTCTCCCCTTAACTCCTAGCAGTCATCGTCATGGTGACGCTCAGCCTCTCCCCTTAACTCCTAACAGTCATCATCATGGTGACGCTCAGCCTCTCCCCTTAACTCCTAACAGTCATCATCATGGTGACGCTCAGCCTCTCCCCTTAACTCCTAACAGTCATCATCATGGTTACGCTCAGCCTCTCCCCTTAACTCCTAACAGTCATCATCATGGTTACGCTCAGCCTCTCCCCTTAACTCCTAACAGTCATCATCATGGTTACGCTCAGCCTCTCCCCTTAACTCCTAGCAGTCATCGTCATGGTGACGCTCAGCCTCTCCCCTTAACTCCTAACAGTCATCGTCATGGTGACGCTCAGCCTCTCCCCTTAACTCCTAACAGTCATCATCATGGTGACGCTCAGCCTCTCCCCTTAACTCCTAACAGTCATCATCATGGTTACGCTCAGCCTCTCCCTTAACTCCTAACAGTCATCGTCATGGTGACGCTCAGCCTCTCCCCTTAACTCCTAGCAGTCATCTTCATGGTGACGCTCAGCCTCTCCCCTTAACTCGTAACAGTCATCGTCATGGTGACGCTTAGCCTCTCTCCTTAACTCCTAGCAGTCATCATCATGGTGACGCTCAGCCTCTCCCCTTAACTCGTAACAGTCATCGTCATGGTGACGCTCAGCCTCTCCCCTTAACTCCTAACAGTCATCATCATGGTTACGCTCAGCCTCTCCCCTTAACTCCTAACAGTCATCGTCATGGTGACGCTCAGCCTCTCCCCTTAACTCCTAACAGTCATCGTCATGGTGACGCTCAGCCTCTCCCCTTAACTCCTAACAGTCATCATCATGGTGACGCTCAGCCTCTCCCCTTAACTCCTAACAGTCATCGTGGTGACGCTCAGCCTCTCCCCTTAACTCCTAACAGTCATCGTCATGGTGACGCTCAGCCTCTCCCCTTAACTCCTAACAGTCATCGTCATGGTGACGCTCAGCCTCTCCCCTTAACTCCTAGCAGTCATCATCATGGTGACGCTCAGCCTTTCCCCTTAACTCCTAACAGTCATCATGGTGACGCTCAGCCTCTCCCCTTAACTCCTAACAGTCATCATCATGGTGATGCTCAGCGTCTCCCCTTAACTCCTAACAGTCATCATCATGGTGACGCTCAGCCTCTCCCCTTAACTCTTAACAGTCATCATCATGGTGACGCTCAGCCTCTCCCCTTAACTCCTAACAGTCATCATCATGGTGACGCTCAGCCTCTCCCCTTAACTCCTAACAGTCATCGTCATGGTGACGCTCAGCCTCTCCCCTTAACTCCTAACAGTCATCGTCATGGTGACGCTCAGCCTCTCCCCTTAACTCCTAACAGTCATCGTCATGGTGACGCTCAGCCTCTCCCCTTAACTCCTAACAGTCATCGTCATGGTGACGCTCAGCCTCTCCCCTTAACTCCTAACAGTCATCGTCATGGTGACGCTCAGCCTCTCCCCTTAACTCCTAACAGTCATCGTCATGGTGACGCTCAGCCTCTCCCCTTAACTCCTAACAGTCATCGTCATGGTGACGCTCAGCCTCTCCCCTTAACTCCTAACAGTCATCATCATGGTGACGCTCAGCCTCTCCCCTTAACTCCTAACAGTCATCGTCATGGTGACGCTCAGCCTCTCCCCTTAACTCCTAACAGTAATCGTCATGGTGACGCTCAGCCTCTCCCCTTAACTCCTAACAGTCATCGTCATGGTGACGCTCAGCCTCTCCCCTTAACTCCTAACAGTCATCGTCATGGTGACGCTCAGCCTCTCCCCTTAACTCCTAACAGTCATCATCATGGTGACGCTCAGCCTCTCCCCTTAACTCCTAACAGTCATCATCATGTCAACCACAACACAGAGACATACTGACAGAAATGTGTGTGTAGTTGTTGACACATTGCTGACAGAGGAACTACATTTGAATACAGATTTAAGATTTTTAAGGTCATAAGCATGTTTTGTCTTTACAACTATATTATAATAAAATAATATAGTATTTATATTATTGAATTGATTATGATTATTATTAGTAGAAGTAGTTTATTTGCATTAATTATATTGTAATCTTTTTGAGGCTAGTATTTGGCAGGAAATGCAGAATTCACCTGTAAACGCATACTGAACGACACACATGCACATTTACCATTTACCCCACTGTATAAAAAAGTAACTGTGTTGATAATAATAATAAACAGGAATTATATTTGCAAAGTACTTTGTTTCCAAAAAAGGATGTTCACTCCTATCGGTTTGGGGGGGGGGGCTCATCTTACAATGTCGCTTGGGGCCCCAGGTTGGCCAGGGACGGCCCTGCACATACACACATATACTCTCTCTCTCTCTCTGACACACACACACACACACACACACACACTCACGCACACACTCTCATTAACACACACATACACATATAGCCTATATAGACTGTGCATATTATATTTGACATATATACATATATAAATAAAGTGGAGTGCACTGCAGCGTTCCTCCGCTTCTCACCGCGGTGCCGCCGGGAGTCCGCTGCAGGGCGCTGCTCTCCGGCCTGATCTCCTCCATCAGGACGCGATACCTCCCGGTAACTCCCGGGAATACTGCGGGGATCTCCCGGTAACTCCCGGGAATACTGCGGGGATCTCCCGGTAACTCCCGGGAATACTGCGGGGATCTCCCGGTGATACTACGGTTAAGTCCCGGTTGAAGCTCACAGAGACACACAAAGACAAAATGAAAACAAGTTTATTAAAATTCATAAATACAGTCCAGGTCCGGTGCTGCTCGCGACGTCATTTCCGTTCTGTAGTTATTTGTGTTAACGGCAGCAGTGGTGTAGCGGGACTACAGTACCCAGACTGCACCACGGCAGCATGTAAACAGGAAGTAAACTGAAGGACGAAGAGACCAATGATAGGTGAGAAGTTAATCCTTTGTAATATATATACTTTAATACTGTAGCGGCCAAAATCCCAAAAAGTTTGTCTTGTAACCTTCACCTCAAAAGTTATTGTTCTTGGCCACATGTAGAGCTTGGACCTGGGAAGCAGTGTCAGACTCGCAGTACACAATCCACTGGACGTTTCTGTTGCTTTTCAACTTTTATTTCCAGCAAACATAAAACAAAATAGTAAAACAATATGTAACATCAACTTAAACAGCAGACCCTAATAATCTGTATTTGACTAAGTATAAGGTTGCGTCTGCGTGTCAATGACGGTATTGCTGCTGCCTGCTGCTCTCCCGTCACACACCGCACCTCCAACTTAAAGCCTTAGCCCCGCCCCCTTCGCCTGAGCAAAGCACACCTCTCACTGAAACAGAAAAATGCTTTAATAAAGGTTCCAAATAAATCAAAAATAAACTTAAATGCAGCTCCTACAAATACTCTATACTTTATAATATCTATACTGTAGTGCCGAGAGATAGGGAGTCAGAGGCGGTGCAAGGAAGGTGCAAAAGGGTACTTTATTAGAGAGTAGAAATGGACATGTTGTCCGGTTGCAGTCCGGAAAGAAGAGAGTGAAGTCAGGAGGGCACACAACATATATAGTAAACTTAACATGTCCGTGTGGGAACAATAGCGCCAACTGTAGTTCCATGTATGAATTATGTCCCAGTGTATTAATAGGTGGTCACCACACAAGCCCCCCCAGAATTCAAACATGGCAAAAAAATCCTCGCGACCGTGGAGGAAGCACCACAGGGGCCGAGGAGGGTGGGGTCGCAGGTGAGGGCCGGGCCATGGAACGGGCCACGAAAGGGGGCTGCAGGAGAGGGTAGGGGCCCTAACGAGGGCGAGGGCACCCCCACCGGGGGCGGGCCGGAACGGGCCGTCGTAAGGGGGCCGCAGTAGGTGTCGTGGCGAACCCAGCAGGAAAGAGCGCTGCCCGGCTGCAGGTGAAGGCACGGCGACGGCGGGCATGAAATCTCCGGAAGGACGGAGCGGTATCCCAGGGAGACAGGAGCGCAACCCGGCCGCAGGCAGACGCACAGCGGCGGCGGGCACGAAGTCCTCAGCAGGCGTTGAGGTATCCCCGGGAGGCAGGAGAGGCCAGACAGGTTCCGAAGCGCGCCACCGACGGGCCGATGGCAGCATGGGCGACGTCCGAAACCGTCGAGGCGAGACGGGGTCCAGGAGTGCGCAACCCAGGCGCCGATGAAAACGTGAGTGGCGTCTGGAACTTCCGTCGAGGTGGTGAAAAAGGTGAGAGTGTCCACACGAGGTCAACCGGCTGGTCGAACCTCCTCTCCGGCACCGGAAAAATTTGTTAACAGTCAGATGTTAACCGACTAATTTTCGACAGCCGTTCGCAGCTAGCCGTTAGCTGCTAGCTGGCAGCCATGGGTAGCTGCTAGCCGTCGTTAGCCCCTCGTGGTTAGCCGCTAGTCGCCACCAGCTAGCGCAGCCGGGACGTGCAGCCGCACGCCCTGAAGAAACAAGCCCACGAGGTAGCAATCGGGTTGCTGGTCGACCCAGCAGGTCGTGCATCGTCCCCCCGTTGGTTGGAAAGCCGATAAGGGAACGGCAACGTCCCCAGCCTTCTGCGGGGCGCGCACCGAGCCTCAGTCCGCGTGCCGGTGGCAGCCACGGACGATTCCAAAAAATCCCCGGCATTTCAACAAAAAAACTATGAATTATGTCCCAGTGTATTAATAGGTGGTCACCACAATACTCTATAATACTGAGTCTATCCTTTACTATACTCACATATACTATAGTACTCAGTAATACTGTGTTATACTTTAGATTTAAGGCTTTATCCTCATGTAGCTACAGAGTTGATACAGAATCCTCCAACAGAGCAACATGAATGTATACAGACATCAAATGATAACAGATACACCAGATACACCAGATACAACAGATACAAGAGATACAACAGATACAACAGATACAAGAGATACAACAGACACAACAGATACAAGAGATACACCAGATACAACAGATACAACAGATACAAGAGATACAACAGATACAACAGATACAAGAGATACACCAGATACACCAGATACAACAGATACAACAGATACAACAGATACAACAGACACAACAGATACAAGAGATACACCAGATACAACAGATACAACAGATACAAGAGATACACCAGATACACCAGATACACCAGATACAACAGATACAACAGATACAAGAGATACAATAGATACAATAGATACAACAGATACAACAGATACAACAGATACAAGTGATACACCAGATACAACAGATACAATAGATACACCAGATACACCAGATACAAGAGATACACCAGATACAAGAGATACAACAGATACACCAGATACAACAGATACACCAGATACACCAGATACAATAGATACAATAGATACAACAGATACAACAGATACAAGAGATACACCAGATACACCAGATACAATAGATACAAGAGATACAACAGATACAACAGATACAACAGATACAACAGATACAAGTGATACACCAGATACAACAGATACAATAGATACACCAGATACACCAGATACAAGAGATACACCAGATACAAGAGATACAACAGATACACCAGATACAACAGATACACCAGATACACCAGATACAATAGATACAACAGATACAACAGATACAAGAGATACACCAGATACAACAGATACAATAGATACACCAGATACACCAGATTACAAGAGATACACCAGATACACCAGATACAACAGATACAATAGATACACCAGATACACCAGATACAACAGATACAAGAGATACAACAGATACAATAGATACAACAGATACAAGAGATACACCAGATACAACAGATACAACAGATACAATAGATACACCAGATACACCAGATACAACAGATACAAGAGATACAACAGATACAACAGATACAAGAGATACACCAGATACAACAGATACAAGAGATACACCAGATACACCAGATACAACAGATACAATAGATACACCAGATACACCAGATACAACAGATACAAGAGATACAAC
>JAPTMU010000082.1:172500-185000 GCA_028583405.1 Pogonophryne albipinna
ACCTCCACCCTGCAGGTGAGGAACCTCCTCCCTTAGTTACTCTATTTAACCCTAACTCTCTCTCTCCCCCCCCCCCCCCTCAGGAAAATGACCTCCCGGAGCAGAGCACCGTCCATGTGGTCCTCCCCCCTTCTGACTCCTCCCCCTCCCTCCCCCCTTCTGACTCCCCCTCCCTTCCCCCTTCTGACCCCAAACAGGGGGAGGAGCATCAGACGGGCTTCCGGCTACAGGTGAGACAGGTGAGTGTTGGCATCACTGCATTCAAAGCAAAGGACCCAAATGAATAAAGCAGTGATAAAAGCAGAAGCGTTGACTTGCGGCAGATCGATGATCTCAATGGGATTCACCTGGTTCCATGTAGGTACTCTGCAGTAACTACACGGTTACAGCAGACCATAATACTCTCTGTTCTCTACAGGTTCCTGCAGTTCTTTCTTTGTGTTCTGTAAGAGCTGCACGTCGGTGCAGCCGGGGAAGCTGAGGGTCCGCTGCAAGACCTGCAGGAACACAACGCTTACTCTCAACAGGGTGAGAGACTCAGGGGGAGGACTCATAATGCTGACTCAGGTCAGGGTTCAGGACTCATTGTGCTGACTCAGGTCAGGGTCAGGACTCATAATGCTGACTCAGGTCAGGGGTCAGGACTCATAGTGCTGACTCAGGTCAGGGGTCAGGACTCATTGTGCTGACTCAGGTCAGGGTTCAGGACTCATAATGCTGACTCAGGTCAGGGTTCAGGACTCATGTGCTGACTCATGTCAGGGTGCAGGACTCATCATGCTGACTCAGGTCAGGGTTCAGGACTCATAATGCTGACTCAGGTCAGGGTTCAGGACTCATCATGCTGACTCAGGTCAGGGTTCAGGACACATAATGCTGACTCAGGGTTCAGGACTCATCATGCTGACTCAGGTCAGGGTTCAGGACTCATAATGCTGACTCAGGTCAGGGTTCAGGACTCATAATGCTGACTCAGGGTTCAGGACTCATAATGCTGACTCAGGTCAGGGTTCAGGACTCATAATTCTGACTCAGGGTTCAGGACTCATAATGCTGACTCAGGTCAGGGTTCAGGACTCATGATGCTGACTCAGGGTTCAGGACTCATCATGCTGACTCAGGTCAGGGTTCAGGACTCATCATGCTGACTCAGGTCAGGGTTCAGGACTCATCATGCTGACTCAGGTCAGGGTTCAGGACTCATCATGCTGACTCAGGTCAGGGTTCAGGACTCATCATGCTGACTCAGGTCAGGGTTCAGGACTCATCATGCTGACTCAGGTCAGGGTTCAGGACTCATAATGCTGACTCAGGTCAGGGTTCAGGACTCATAATGCTGACTCAGGTCAGGGTTAGGTCTCATAATGCTGACTCAGGTCAGGGTTCAGGACTCATAATGCTGACTCAGGTCAGGGTTCAGGACTCATAATGCTGACTCAGGTCAGGGTTCAGGACTCATAATGCTGACTCAGGTCAGGGTTCAGGTCTCATAATGCTGACTCAGGTCAGGGTTCAGGACTCATAATGCTGACTCAGGTCAGGGTTCAGGACTCATGATGCTGACTCAGGTCAGGGTTCAGGACTCATAATGCTGACTCAGGTCAGGGTTTAGGTCTCATAATGCTGACTCAGGTCAGGGTTCAGGACTCATAATGCTGACTCAGGTCAGGGTTCAGGACTCATGATGCTGACTCAGGTCAGGGTTCAGGACTCATAATGCTGACTCAGGTCAGGGTTCAGGACTCATAATGCTGACTCAGGTCAGGGTTCAGGACTCATATGCTGACTCAGTCAGGGTTCAGGACTCATAATGCTGACTCAGGTCAGGGTTCAGGACTCATAATGCTGACTCATGTCAGGTTCAGGACTCATAGTGCTGACTCAGGTCAGGGTTCAGGACTCATAATGCTGACTCAGGTCAGGGTTTAGGTCTCATAATGCTGACTCAGGTCAGGGTTCAGGACTCATAATGCTGACTCAGGTCAGGGTTCAGGACTCATCATGCTGACTCAGGTCAGGGTTCAGGACTCATAGTGCTGACTCATGTCAGGGTTCAGGACTCATAGTGCTGACTCAGGTCAGGGTTCAGGACTCATCATGCTGACTCAGGTCAGGGTTCAGGACTCATAATGCTGACTCAGGACAGGGGTTAGGACTCATAATGCTGACTCAGGTCAGGGTTCAGGACTCATAATGCTGACTCAGGTCAGGGTTCAGGACTCATAATGCTGACTCAGGTCAGGGTTCAGGACTCATAATGCTGACTCAGGTCAGGGTTCAGGACTCATCATGCTGACTCATGTCAGGGTTCAGGACTCATAATGCTGACCCAGGTCAGGGTTCAGGACTCATAATGCTGACTCAGGTCAGGGTTCAGGACTCATCATGCTGACTCAGGTCAGGGTTCAGGACTCATAGTGCTGACTCATGTCAGGGTTCAGGACTCATAGTGCTGACTCAGGTCAGGGTTCAGGACTCATCATGCTGACTCAGGTCAGGGTTCAGGACTCATAATGCTGACTCAGGACAGGGGTTAGGACTCATAATGCTGACTCAGGTCAGGGTTCAGGACTCATAATGCTGACTCAGGTCAGGGTTCAGGACTCATAATGCTGACTCAGGTCAGGGTTCAGGACTCATAATGCTGACTCAGGTCAGGGTTCAGGACTCATCATGCTGACTCATGTCATGGTTCAGGACTCATAATGCTGACCCAGGTCAGGGTTCAGGACTCATAATGCTGACCCAGGTCAGGGTTCAGGACTCATAATGCTGACTCAGGTCAGGGTTCAGGACTCATAATGCTGACCCAGGTCAGGGTTCAGGACTCATAATGCTGACCCAGGTCAGGGTTCAGGACTCATAATGCTGACTCAGGTCAGGGTTCAGGACTCATAATGCTGACCCAGGTCAGGGTTCAGGACTCATAATGCTGACCCAGGTCAGGGGGAAGGAGGTGGGAGTAAGTCCTATATGTGCAACTGATGTTTTATTAAATGCTACCTCTCAGGGTCCATCCTGCTGGGATGACGTTCTCCTCCGAGGCCGTATCCATGGTGTGTGTCAATCAGACGGCTGTCAAGGCAACGAAGCAGTAAGAGGGGGCGGGGCTAATATTTATAAAGCCACCAGAGCATTCTGGGAGATGTAGTTTATCCACTGTTTGTTGTGTGTGTGCAGGAGTTCTATATGAAGTGTGCGTCCCACCCGACCTCCGACGACGACCTCTCTGTGGCCCTGGACCTTATCATGACCAACATTAGGAGCGTGCCCTGCATCGCCTGCACCGACATCATGTAACACATGCACAAACACACACTCACACGCACACATACTTACACATGCACAAACACGCACAAACACACACACACACACACTTACTCACTCATACACACACACACATGCACACACACATACATACACACACACTTACTCACACACACACACACTTACACACACACGCATGCCGTCATAGCCCCTCGGTCTGGCCATGAAGCCCTGAAAATAATTGTCCGTCCTACGGCCACCATGGCCCGCGTGCCCCTGATACTGTTAGCATCTCGAAGTTGCTTTAAAAGCGTCAGAACAGGTTTCTGAACTGCGTTATGCTGCGTTCACAACGGACGCAATGCGAATATTCTCATCGCTCTTACCGCTGGAGTTCTATTTCGTCCCTACTGACTGCCAGAGGCTTTACCACTGGATAGGTCCATCGCGCGCATGCGCCGTACGAGTACCAATCACAACAAAGTCACCTGTGACCCACGTGACACCGGCTATATCAGCCGGTGTCATTAGGGGATCTGTTCCTTTCATCTTCTCGCTGCGCGAGAGTACCGTGGCTACAATATTGTAGCCTACAGCGTTCAGTTGGAACGTTTGCTTTAAGGATTTCTCTGCATCCAGCTGGCTGCGTGCAGCTTCGCAACTCATCCAGTCTGAGCCGCGGGGTTACCCGTCCTCCAGGTGCTGTGGCCGGCTGCGCAGAAAACTTCAACGGACAGGTTGGTGTCGGCTTGGTCGGTGATGGCAGTGTTTCCACTCCCTCTCCCAGGAGTTGCGCTCTCTGTACTTTTCTGATAGCGCGGCGTTGCGCCAAGCTATCATTAGCATCTTGACAGACAAGCAGTCAGTGCCTCTGCATCAGGTACAGCAAATGTGTTGTCTCTGTGTCCACTTAACATCAATTCAAACACCATGACACAATTCCATCAGATTAATGATAAAAACCTAGAGGACATTATTCAACTTCTGAAATCCTCCTCCTGCTGCCTTGATATTATTCCAACAGGATGTTTTTCGTTGCATGGCCTCAGATCTACTTCATATAGTAAACAAATCTCTTCACTCAGGTATTTTTCCACAGGCCCTGAAAACTGCAGTCATTAAACCGCTCTTAAAAAAGAATAATCTAGATGCTTCAGTAATGAACAATTACAGGCCCATATCAAACCTCCCATTTCTAGGTAAAATCATTGAAAAAGTTGTTTTTCAACAGTTGAGTAATTTCTTGCATTTAAATAACTGTTTGGATGTGTTCCAGTCAGGCTTTCGTCCAAACCACAGCACTGAGACTGCTCTTGTAAAGGTCTTTAATGACATCCACTTAAACACAGACAGTGGCAGAACTTCAGTGTTAGTATTATTAGATCTCAGTGCTGCGTTTGACACTGTTGACCACAACATATTACTAGACCGACTGGAAAACTGGGTGGGACTTTCGGAAACAGTTCTAAATTGGTTTGAATCCTACTTAAAGGACAGAAACAACTTTGTTTCTATAGGTAAATACACATCTGAGTTGACAAATATGACATGTGGGGTACCTCAAGGCTCCATCTTGGGGCCTCTTCTCTTTAACGTCTACATGCTACCACTGGCTCAGATAATGAAGAACAACAAAATAAGTTACCATAGCTATGCGGATGACACACAAATTTACGTAACAATTTCACCAGGAGACTATGCTCCAATTCAAACACTGAGTAAGTGCATTGAACAAATCAATGACTGGATGTGTCAGAACTTTCTCCAATTAAACAAAGATAAAACTGAGGTAATGGTTTTTGGAGCCAAGGCAGAACGTATAAAAGTTAGCGCTGAGCTTCAGTCTGCAATGTTCAAAACAACAGATAAAGCCAGAAATCTAGGTGTAGTCATGGACTCTGACCTGAGTTTCAACAGTCACATTAAAACAGTTACTAAATCAGCCTACTATCACCTAAAGAATATATCTAGGATTAAAAGACTAATGTCACAGCAGGATTTGGAAAAACTTGTCCATGCTTTTATCTTCAGTAGACTCGACTACTGCAATGGTGTCTTCACAGGTCTCACTAAAAAATCTATTAGAAAGCTGCAGCTGATTCAGAACGCCGCTGCTCGAGTCCTCACTAACACTAAGAAAGTGGATCACATCACTGTTCTGAAGTCTTTACACTGGCTTCCTGTGTGTCAAAGAATAGATTTCAAAATACTGCTGCTGGTTTATAAAGCACTGAATGGTTTAGGCCCAAAATACATTTCTGACCTCCTGCTAAATTATGAACCATCCAGATCTCTCAGGTCTTCAGGGACTGGTCAGCTTTCTGTCCCCAGAGTCAGAACTAAACATGGAGAAGCAGCGTTCAGTTATTATGCTCCAAATATCTGGAACAAACTCCCAGAAACCTGCAGGTCCGCTGCAACTCTGACTACTTTTAAATCCAGCTGAAGACTTTTCTTTTTGTCGCTGCTTTTAATTGAACTATTCATATCTTAGACTGCACTGTAACTTTTATCTTTTAATGTTTATTTTATTCGCTTTTCTTTTTAATGATTTTAAATGCCATTTTCTTAATGTCTTTCATTTTTTGTAAAGCACTTTGAATTGCCTTGTGTTGAAAAGTGCTATATAAATAAACTTGCCTTGAGTTCCAGCTTTTGTCGTGTCCTCTTGTTTAGCTAGTTAGCAGTAGCGCGGCTCAGCCTAACCGTGTCCTGCCCGGTCAGCCACTTTGGCTGACGCTTGAGGTAAGCACCGGATTACCCGTGCTGTTTTTTCTTTAGAAGTCAGTTTCCTTAGCTTGTGTTTCGCTATTATACTCAACCAGTGAAGGCAGTGTTTTCACCCCTGCTCCTGGTAGGAGTGTTCCTTGAATGTGAGCAGCAGTCGGCTGGCTAGCTGCCCTGTAAAGCTTCCTTATTTGGTAGCTCTGTGCTTTGTTTACTCAGCTAGGTGAAGGCAGTGCTCTCGCTCCCCGCTCCCCCTGCTGGTTGCTCCGTGCTTCGTTTACTCAGCTAGTTGAAGGCAGTGCTCTCGCTCCCCGCTCCCTCTGCTGGTTGCTCCGTGCTTCGTTTACTCAGCTAGGTGAAGGCAGTGCTCTCGCTCCCCGCTCCCTCTGCTAGTAACGCGGGTGTAGGACATTACACCCCTCTCGTGTTCGGGGAGTAGGAGCAGGGCTCTTCTCCTTCCGTTCAGCAGGTAGCCGGTGAAGGCTGTGTTCTCGCACCCCGCTCCCGGTTACGCTGCATCCGGCTACCTACATGATGGCTCATCCATGTAGCGCCTGTATGGCTTCTCTCGAGCCTGAGGATGGCCACGACCGCTGCCCCTCTTGCCTTGGTCCCGAGCATTTGAGGGAGGGTCTCACGCAGGACGCCTGCATGAACTGTAGCTGCATGACTTGGGCGCTCAGAGCGGCCAGAGTCGGAGAGGTGGAGCGTCTGGCAGCAGCCAACGGACACCTCTCCTTGTCGCATCTTCCCCCAGCTCAGTTCGGCCTTTCCCGGCGACCCGAGGGAGCGATGGCTACGGGTTCGCCCCCCAACAGGAGGACTAGAAACAGGCTGTCCTCTAAGGTGGATTGGTTAGCCGCCGACATGGACATGATGAAGTCGTTCTTCTTAGCCCTTCAGCCAGGGGCCGGTATAGGAGCTGCTGGCTTGCCGCCTGCCCCTCCTTCGGTTGCCGCACCTCTGCACGAGGATGCCATGTCACTAGCGGCCTCGACTAACCTCTTCAATGAAGAGGTGGAGGACGAGGCCCCGCTCACTCCCGGGGAGGCTTCCCACTCCATGGCGGCCGTTATTCGTGCGGCCCTGGCACACTTGCAGCTTCCGGTTCCGCAGGCCGACGCAGCTCAGGCTAGCGCCTTCTTCAGGAATAGGGTTGGGTACCGAGAACCGGTTCCAACATTTCGATTCCAACGGCATCATTTAGAAATGTGAATTTCGGTTCCGCTTTTCGATGCCTGAGGAAATGTTTCTCGCCGCTCTCCATAGCCTACTGTATGACTGCGGCGGGGCGGGAAATGTAGCATTGTACCCATAGATATATATAAACACGTGTTTATATATATCTATGGTTGTACCCAGCGCCATATTATATATTATATTATACTATTATATGGCTCTGGTTGTACCTCACTTCCTACAGCGTAACCTGGGACCAGGGCCGGCCCGTTGCACTGGCGTTATAGATGTTCGCCTAGGGCGCCAGATCTGGGAGGCGCCGCGCTGACATCTCTGGGAGGGAAACAAATGTTTTGACCGTTGGTGCTCATCCTAATGTTCGGCCTTGATGTAACAACATTCATAATTAAGTAAATGTAACACACTTTTCACCCCGTTACACTTTTCATTGGCCCTGTACGATGGGCGCTGTAAGTGATGAAAATGGGGGATGTTGGCTTATCTGGCGCCCGAAGCTCACAGCCAAAGTGCGAGTGAGAGAGGGAGAGAGGGAGGGTGCACCGGTATGCGCTGTTGTTATTAGCATCTGGTGCTAGCTGCTCTAACGGAAGAACAAAAGATGTTTCTCCAATGATGTGGAGGGAGAGTCCTCTCCAGTCAGACTGAGGCTGATAACTACAGCTCAGTGAGGTAAAGGACTTTTGAGTGTTTAGATAGTTCACTTTAGTCTAAGTTATCTCAGTGGGTCTCAAACGTTTTGATCACAATTCACAAACAGATTGAAGCATTTTACTTTAAAATGTTCAAACATTTCTTCCCGGTTTGCCTGAGAAGGCAGATATGCTTTTTTTCCTCAACAAGATCTGTTTTTAAATGGGGGGGGGGGGTTCCTTTAAAAGTTGCACTGTTGTAGCTTCAGTGGTTCAGGTTACAGTTACATAGCAGTGAATATAAACAGACTGATTCATGTGAATATTACTGTAAACTAACCTGTGTAAAAGTTTCTCGAATAAATGTAATTTTCTTGGTGGAAGAAGCGTGTATCATCTTGTTACCCTGCCGCTCAAAGAATCGGAATCGAAAAGTGGAATCGGAATCGGAATCAGAATCGTGGAAATTCAAACGATACCCAACCCTATTCAGGAATAGCCCTGCCCCTGTCCCCCTCACCATTCCTCCTTCAGAGGAGTACCTGAGGGAGCTCCATGCATACTGGAGAGACACCAAGGCCCTTTCCCGCTTTAGCTCTGATGCCCGGACCCTGGCTGCCATGCAGGATCCGGCGAGGGTGGGGCTGGGTCGGATGCCACCCATCGAGCCTGCCATCGCCTCCCTGATTCTGGCTCCTGATGAGGCTCTAAGGCCTGAGGTCAGGTGCCCTCGGCCTCAGTGCAGGGTCACTGACGAACTGCTCTGTAAGGCCTACGACGCAGCGGTACACATGGGTCGTATCGGGAACTCTCTCTCCCATCTAATGCTGGCCGCCTCCGCCTCTCTGCAGCAGGCTCCGGCTGAGCCTTCTCTGCTGGGCCTCAGTGATGCATCACTGCAGGCCTTTGCCCTAATGACTAGGGAATTGGGACGAGTTATGTCCCTACTGGTGCAGACTCAACGCCAGGTTTGGCTGGCTCAGTCGCCACTAACGGAGACCTGTAGGAGTGTTATGGGCATAGATATGTCTCATAATTATTTGTGTGAACATAAAAATAATTTATGTGTAAATATGTGATTTGTGACTCTGCTCGTGGATCTCAACTCTCTGCTCGTGGATCTCATATCTCTGCTCGTGGATCTCACATCTCTGCTCGTGGATCTCAACTCTCTGCTCGTGGATCTCACATCTCTGCTCGTGGATCTCACATCTCTGCTCGTGGATCTCACATCTCTGCTCGTGGATCTCAAATCTCTGCTCGTGGATCTCAACTCTCTGCTCGTGGATCTCACATCTCTGCTCGTGGATCTCACATCTCTGCTCGTGGATCTCAACTCTCTGCTCGTGGATCTCACATCTCTGCTGGTGGATCTCAACTCTCTGCTCGTGGATCTCAACTCTCTGCTCGTGGATCTCAAATCTCTGCTCGTGGATCTCAAGTCTCTGCTCGTGGATCTCAACTCTCTGCTCGTGGATCTCAACTCTCTGCTCGTGGATCTCAAGTCTCTGCTCATGGATCTCAACTCTCTGCTCGTGGATCTCAACTCTCTGCTCGTGGATCTCAAATCTCTGCTGGTGGATCTCAACTCTCTGCTGGTGGATCTCAACTCTCTGCTTGTGGATCTCAACTCTCTGCTCGTGGATCTCAAATCTCTGCTCGTGGATCTCAACTCTCTGCTCGTGGATCTCAACTCTCTGCTCGTGGATCTCAACTCTCTGCTCGTGGATCTCAATCTCTGCTCGTGGATATCACCTCTCTGCTCGTGGATCTCACATCTCTGCTCGTGGATCTCAAATCTCTGCTCGTGGATCTCAACTCTCTGCTCGTGGATCTCAAATCTCTGCTCGTGGATCTCAACTCTCTGCTCGTGGATCTCAAATCACTGCTCGTGGATCTCAACTCTCTGCTCGTGGATCTCAACTCTCTGCTCGTGGATCTCACATCTCTGCTCGTGGATCTCACATCTCTGCTCGTGGATCTCAACTCTCTGCTCGTGGATCTCAACTCTCTGCTCGTGGATCTCACATCTCTGCTCGTGGATCTCACATCTCTGCTCGTGGATCTCAACTCTCTGCTCGTGGATCTCAACTCTCTGCTCGTGGATCTCACATCTCTGCTCGTGGATCTCAAATCTCTGCTCGTGGATCTCAAATCTCTGCTGGTGGATCTCAAATCTCTGCTCGTGGATCTCATATCTCTGCTCGTGGATCTCACATCTCTGCTGGTGGATCTCAACTCTCTGCTCGTGGATCTCAACTCTCTGCTCGTGGATCTCAAATCTCTGCTCGTGGATCTCAACTCTCTGCTCGTGGATCTCAAATCTCTGCTCGTGGATCTCAAATCTCTGCTCGTGGATCTCAACTCTCTGCTCGTGGATCTCAACTCTCTGCTCGTGGATCTCAAATCTCTGCTCGTGGATCTCAAATCTCTGCTCGTGGATCTCAACTCTCTGCTCGTGGATCTCAAATCTCTGCTCGTGGATCTCAAATCTCTGCTCGTGGATCTCAACTCTCTGCTCGTGGATCTCAACTCTCTGCTCGTGGATCTCAAATCTCTGCTCGTGGATCTGAAATCTCTGCTCGTGGATCTCAAATCTCTGCTCGTGGATCTCAAATCTCTGCTCGTGGATCTCAAATCTCTGCTCGTGGATCTCACATCTCTGCTGGTGGATCTCAACTCTCTGCTCGTGGATCTCAAATCTCTGCTCGTGGATCTCAAATCTCTGCTCGTGGATCTCAAATCTCTGCTCGTGGATCTCAACTCTCTGCTCGTGGATCTCACATCTCTGCTCGTGGATCTCAACTCTCTGCTCGTGGATCTCAAATCTCTGCTCGTGGATCTCAAATCTCTGCTCGTGGATCTCACATCTCTGCTCGTGGATCTCAAATCTCTGCTCGTGGATCTCAACTCTCTGCTCGTGGATCTCAAATCTCTGCTCGTGGATCTCAACTCTCTGCTCGTGGATCTCAATCTCTGCTGTGGATCTCAACTCTCTGCTCGTGGATCTCAAATCTCTGCTCGTGGATCTCACATCTCTGCTGGTGGATCTCAACTCTCTGCTCGTGGATCTCAAATCTCTGCTCGTGGATCTCAACTCTCTGCTCGTGGATCTCACATCTCTGCTGGTGGATCTCAACTCTCTGCTCGTGGATCTCAAATCTCTGCTCGTGGATCTCAAATCTCTGCTCGTGGACTCAAATCTCTGCTCGTGGATCTCAACTCTCTGCTCGTGGATCTCACATCTCTGCTCGTGGATCTCAACTCTCTGCTCGTGGATCTCAAATCTCTGCTCGTGGATCTCAAATCTCTGCTCGTGGATCTCACATCTCTGCTCGTGGATCTCAAATCTCTGCTCGTGGATCTCAAATCTCTGCTCGTGGATCTCAACTCTCTGCTCGTGGATCTCACATCTCTGCTCGTGGATCTCAAATCTCTGCTCGTGGATCTCAAATCTCTGCTCGTGGATCTCAACTCTCTGCTCGTGGATCTCAACTCTCTGCTCGTGGATCTCACATCTCTGCTCGTGGATCTCAACTCTCTGCTCGTGGATCTCAACTCTCTGCTCGTGGATCTCAAATCTCTGCTCGTGGATCTCAACTCTCTGCTCGTGGATCTCACATCTCTGCTCGTGGATCTCAACTCTCTGCTCGTGGATCTCACATCTCTGCTCGTGGATCTCAACTCTCTGCTCGTGGATCTCAACTCTCTGCTCGTGGATCTCAAATCTCTGCTCGTGGATCTCAACTCTCTGCTCGTGGATCTCAACTCTCTGCTCGTGGATCTCATATCTCTGCTCGTGGATCTCACATCTCTGCTGGTGGATCTCAACTCTCTGCTCGTGGATCTCAAATCTCTGCTCGTGGATCTCAACTCTCTGCTCGTGGATCTCAAATCTCTGCTCGTGGATCTCAAATCTCTGCTCGTGGATCTCAACTCTCTGCTCGTGGATCTCAACTCTCTGCTCGTGGATCTCAAATCTCTGCTCGTGGATCTCAACTCTCTGCTCGTGGATCTCAACTCTCTGCTCGTGGATCTCAAATCTCTGCTCGTGGATCTCAACTCTCTGCTCGTGGATCTCACATCTCTGCTCGTGGATCTCAACTCTCTGCTCGTCTGGATCTCACATCTCTGCTCGTGGATCGTTTTTTTACACACACGGAATTTTTGAGACATATTTTCCGCCGCTCTCTTCTAAAATCTACTCGTGTCACTCGGTTATTTTCGGAAACCACGTGATGGCCTGCTGATGACGACATTTCCGCATGATTTCAAAGTAAGAGCATGACGGTTTGTTTAATGCTCTGTTTTTTTATTAATTGTTGTGAGTTCCCTTTTCAAGACGACAATTCAGTGAAAAGACGGATATTATAATGCCGCGGAGGGGGGGGGGGGCGGCGGGGGGGTGTGTGTCTACAGAAGGTCCAGTTGTGATAGACATGGTTCGCCACTGCTGTTGAAAGATGTGTCCATAGATCTCTTAGAGCACCAGATTGATGCTTTTAACTTCAATCATTTCACTTTCCCTAGGAGGCTGGTCCGCACTCCTATATGCCGTGAGCTGATTATCGAGCCCTCATTGTAACAGCCGCGGGTGTAGCCCAGAGTCCTGCATCGGGTACCCGACCCGATGCAGGACTCTGGTGTAGCCTACTGCATGTGCGTGTGGGGAGTGTT
>JAPTMU010000082.1:190000-194920 GCA_028583405.1 Pogonophryne albipinna
ACATCAGCAGGAGAGGACTCTTTAAAGTAGAGACACTACATACTGATATACACCTGAACATCAGCAGGAGAGGACTCTTTAAAGTAGAGACACTACATACTGATATACACCTGAACATCAGCAGGAGAGGACTCTTTAAAGTAGAGACACTACATACTGATATACACCTGAACATCAGCAGGAGAGGACTCTTTAAAGTAGAGACACTACATACTGATATACACCTGAGCATCAGCAGGAGAGGACTCTTTAAAGTAGAGACACTACATACTGATATACACCTGAACATCAGCAGGAGAGGACTCTTTAAAGTAGAGACACTACATACTGATATACACCTGAACATCAGCAGGAGAGGACTCTTTAAAGTAGAGACACTACATACTGATATACACCTGAACATCAGCAGGAGAGGACTCTTTAAAGTAGACACTACATACTGATATACACCTGAACATCAGCGGAGAAGGACTCTTTAAAGTAGAGACACTACATACTGATATACACCTGAACATCAGCAGGAGAGGACTCTTTAAAGTAGAGACACCATACTGATATACACCTGAACATCAGCGGAGAGGACTCTTTAAAGTAGAGACACGACATACTGATATACACCTGAACATCAGCAGGAGAGGACTCTTTAAAGTAGAGACACTACATACTGATATACACCTGACATCATCAGGAGAGGACTCTTTAAAGTAGATACTACATACTGATATACACCTGAAATCAGCAGGAGAGGACTCTTTAAAGTAGAGTCACTACATACTGATATACACCTGAACATCAGCAGGAGAGGACTCTTTAAAGTAGAGTCACCACATACTGATATACACCTGAATCAGCAGGAGAGGACTCTTTAAAGTAGAGACACCACATACTGATATACACCTGAACATCAGCAGGAGAGGACTCTTTAAAGTAGAGACACTACATACTGATATACACCTGACATCATCAGGAGAGGACTCTTTAAAGTAGAGACACTACATACTGATATACACCTGAACATCAGCAGGAGAGGACTCTTTAAAGTAGAGACACTACATACTGATATACACCTGAACATCAGCGGAGAGGACTCTTTAAAGTAGAGACCTACATACTGATATACACCTGAACATCAGCGGAGAGGACTCTTTAAAGTAGAGACACTACATACTGATATACACCTGAACATCAGCGGGAGGACTCTTTAAAGTAGAGACACTACATACTGATATACACCTGAACATCAGCAGGAAAGGACTCTTTAAAGTAGAGACACAACATACTGATATACACCTGAACATCAGCAGGAGAGGACTCTTTAAAGTAGAGACACTACATACTGATATACACCTGAACATCAGCAGGAGAGGACTCTTTAAAGTAGAGACACTACATACTGATATACACCTGAACATCAGCAGGAGAGGACTCTTTAAAGTAGAGACACTACATACTGATATACACCTGAACATCAGCAGGAGAGGACTCTTTAAAGTAGAGACACTACATACTGATATACCTGAACATCAGCAGGAGGACTCTTTAAAGTAGAGACACTACATACTGATATACACCTGAACATCAGCAGGAGAGGACTCTTTAAAGTAGAAACTACATACTGATATACACCTGAACATCAGCAGGAGAGGACTCTTTAAAGTAGACACTACATACTGATATACACCTGAACATCAGCAGGAGAGGACTCTTTAAAGTAGAGACACTACATACTGATATACACCTGAACATCAGCAGGAGAGGACTCTTTAAAGTAGAGACACTACATACTGATATACCTGAACATCAGCAGGAGAGGACTCTTTAAAGTAGAGACACTACATACTGATATACACCTGAACATCAGCAGGGAGGACTCTTTAAAGTAGAGACACTACATACTGATATACACCTGAGCATCAGCAGGAGAGGACTCTTTAAAGTAGAGACACTACATACTGATATACACCTGAACATCAGCAGGAGAGGACTCTTTAAAGTAGAGACACTACATACTGATATACACCTGAACATCAGCAGGAGAGGACTCTTTAAAGTAGAGACACTACATACTGATATACACCTGAACATCAGCAGGAGAGGACTCTTTAAAGTAGAGACACTACATACTGATATACACCTGAACATCAGGAGAGGACTCTTTAAAGTAGAGACACTACATACTGATATACACCTGAAAAATCAGCAGGAGAGGACTCTTTAAAGTAGAGACACTACATACTGATATACACCTGAACATCAGCGGAGAGGACTCTTTAAAGTAGAGACCACATACTGATATACACCTGAACATCAGCAGGAGAGGACTCTTTAAAGTAGAGACACTACATACTGATATACACCTGGCATCATCAGGAGAGGACTCTTTAAAGTAGATATACTACATACTGATATACACCTGAAAATCAGCAGGAGAGGACTCTTTAAAGTAGAGTCACTACATACTGATATACACCTGAACATCAGCAGGAGAGGACTCTTTAAAGTAGAGTCACCACATACTGATATACACCTGATATCAGCAGGAGAGGACTCTTTAAAGTAGAGACACCACATACTGATATACACCTGAACATCAGCAGGAGAGGACTCTTTAAAGTAGAGACACTACATACTGATATACACCTGAACATCAGCAGGAGAGGACTCTTTAAAGTAGAGACACTACATACTGATATACACCTGAACATCAGCAGGAAGGACTCTTTAAAGTAGAGACACTACATACTGATATACACCTGAACATCAGCGGAGAGGACTCTTTAAAGTAGAGACACTACATACTGATATACACCTGAACATCAGCGGGAGAGGACTCTTTAAAGTAGAGACACTACATACTGATATACACCTGAACATCAGCGGAGAGGACTCTTTAAAGTAGAGACACTACATACTGATATACACCTGAACATCAGCAGGAAAGGACTCTTTAAAGTAGAGACACACATACTGATATACACCTGAACATCAGCAGGAGAGGACTCTTTAAAGTAGAGACACTACATACTGATATACACCTGAACATCAGCAGGAGAGGACTCTTTAAAGTAGACACTACATACTGATATACACCTGAACATCAGCAGGAGAGGACTCTTTAAAGTAGAGACACTACATACTGATATACACCTGAACATCAGCAGGAGAGGACTCTTTAAAGTAGAGACACTACATACTGATATATACCTGAACATCAGCAGGAGAGGACTCTTTAAAGTAGAGACACTACATACTGATATACACCTGAACATCAGCAGGAGAGGACTCTTTAAAGTAGAAACACTACATACTGATATACACCTGAACATCAGCAGGAGAGGACTCTTTAAAGTAGAGACACTACATACTGATATACACCTGAACATCAGCAGGAGAGGACTCTTTAAAGTAGAGACACTACATACTGATATACACCTGAACATCAGCAGGAGAGGACTCTTTAAAGTAGAGACACTACATACTGATATACACCTGAACATCAGCGGGAGAGGACTCTTTAAAGTAGAGACACTACATACTGATATACACCTGAACATCAGCGGGAGAGGACTCTTTAAAGTAGAGACACTACATACTGATATACACCTGAACATCAGCGGAGAGGACTCTTTAAAGTAGAGACACGACATACTGATATACACCTGAACATCAGCAGGAGAGGACTCTTTAAAGTAGAGACACTACATACTGATATACACCTGGACATCATCAGGAGAGGACTCTTTAAAGTAGATATACTACATACTGTATACACCTGAAAAATCACAGGAGAGGACTCTTTAAAGTAGAGTCACTACATACTGATATACACCTGAACATCAGCAGGAGAGGACTCTTTAAAGTAGAGTCACCACATACTGATATACACCTGAATATCAGCAGGAGAGGACTCTTTAAAGTAGAGACACCACATACTGATATACACCTGAACATCAGCAGGAGAGGACTCTTTAAAGTAGAGACACTACATACTGATATACACCTGAACATCAGCAGGAGAGGACTCTTTAAAGTAGAGACACTACATACTGATATACACCTGAACATCAGCAGGAGAGGACTCTTTAAAGTAGAGACACTACATACTGATATACACCTGAACATCAGCGGGAGAGGACTCTTTAAAGTAGAGCACTACATACTGATATACACCTGAACATCAGCGGGAGAGGACTCTTTAAAGTAGAGACACTACATACTGATATACACCTGAACATCAGCGGGAGAGGACTCTTTAAAGTAGAGACACTACATACTGATATACACCTGAACATCAGCAGGAAAGGACTCTTTAAAGTAGAGACACAACATACTGATATACACCTGAACATCAGCAGGAGAGGACTCTTTAAAGTAGAGACACTACATACTGATATACACCTGAACATCAGCAGGAGAGGACTCTTTAAAGTAGAGACACTACATACTGATATACACCTGAACATCAGCAGGAGAGGACTCTTTAAAGTAGAGACACTACATACTGATATACACCTGAACATCAGCAGGAGAGGACTCTTTAAAGTAGAGACACTACATACTGATATATACCTGAACATCAGCAGGAGAGGACTCTTTAAAGTAGAGACACTACATACTGATATACACCTGAACATCAGCAGAGAGGACTCTTTAAAGTAGAAACACTACATACTGATATACACCTGAACATCAGCGGGAGAGGACTCTTTAAAGTAGAGACACTACATACTGATATACACCTGAACATCAGCGGGAGAGGACTCTTTAAAGTAGAGACACTACATACTGATATACACCTGAACATCAGCGGAGAGGACTCTTTAAAGTAGAGACACTACATACTGATATACACCTGAACATCAGCAGGAGAGGACTCTTTAAAGTAGAGACACTACATACTGATATACACCTGAACATCAG
>JAPTMU010000082.1:195925-220925 GCA_028583405.1 Pogonophryne albipinna
GACTCATCACTGAGGACCCGACTCATCACTGAGGATCTGACTCATCACCGAGGACCCGACTCATCACCGAGGACCGACTCATCACCGAGGACCCGACTCATCACCGAGGATCTGACTCATCACCGAGGACCCGACTCATCACCGAGGACCCGACTCATCACTGAGGACCCGACTCATCACTGAGGATCTGACTCATCACTGAGGACCCGACTCATCACTGAGGATCTGACTCATCACTGAGGATCTGACTCATCACTGAGGACCCGACTCATCACTGAGGATCTAGTGCTCTCAGCCCTCCCTTCCTCTGACTCGTTCCAACTCCTACTTCCAAACTCTGCTGCAGAAACTCTCCTCTCTACTCTCTCATCCTCTCTGGACTCTCTCTGTCCTCTCACATCACGGCAGGCTCGTCAGTCCCCTCCTGCTCCCTGGCTAAATGACGCACTGCGTGCTAATAGAACCGTCCTTCGGGCAGCAGAGCGGAAACGGTGGAAATCCAAACACCGTGACGACCTCCTAACCTATCAGGCTCTCCTCTCCTCTTTCTCTGCTTCCATCTCTCAGGCAAAAAGCACTTTCTTTCAAGATAAGATCCAATCTTCCTATTCCAATCCCAAAAAACTATTTTCCATCTTCTCCTCCCTCCTGGACCCCCCCAAAGCCCCTTCCCCCTCCTCCCTCCTGGACCCCCCCCAAAGCCCCTTCCCCCTCCTCCCTCCTGGACCCCCCCAAAGCTCCTTCCCCCTCCTCCCTTGTGGACCCCCCCAAAGCCCCTTCCCCCTCCTCCCTCCTGGACCCCCCCAAAGCTCCTTCCCCCTCCTCCCTCCTGGACCCCCCCAAAGCTCCTTCCCCCTCCTCCCTCCTGTACCCCCCCAAAGCTCCTTCCCCCTCCTCCCTCCTGGACCCCCCCAAAGCCCCTTCCCCCTCCTCCCTCCTGGACCCCCCCAAAGCTCCTTCGCCCTCCACCCTCCTGGACCCCCCCCAAAGCCCCTTCCCCCTCCTCCCTCTTGGACCCCCCCAGAGCTCCTTCCCCCTCCACCCTCTTGGACCCCCCCAAAGCCCCTTCCCCCTCCTCCCTCCTGGACCCTCCCAAAGCCCCTTTCCCCCTCCTCCCTTCTGTCAAGCGACTTTGTTTACCACTTTGAAAAAAAGGTTGCTGATATTCGCTCTTCTTTTTCTGACTCACCTCTACTCACCACTGGGTCACCAGACCCTCCTTCCACCCACACACTGACCTCCTTTTCCCCTCTCTCTCCAAGTGAGGTTCTTACCCTCATTACCTCTGCCCGCCCTACCACCTGTCCTCTGGACCCTATCCCTTCAAACCTCCTTCAGACTATCGCTCCTGATATTCTACCGTTTCTCACCCATTTCATCAACACTTCTCTAACTTCTGGTCACTTTCCAAACAGTCTCAAGGAGGCAAGAGTAAACCCTCTCCTAAAGAAACCCACTCTCAACCCGTCTGATGTTATAAACTACAGGCCTGTCTCTCTCCTCCTGTTCCTGTCTAAAACACATGAACGTGCTGTCTTTAAACAACTCTCCTGTTATCTCCATCACTAACATGGACTCATCACTGAGGATCTAACACTGACTCATCCCAAAAACAGCTCGACAGCAGATCCTCTTGAGTCTCCTGCGCAGTTGCACCCTCAACCGTCTCTATGCTAAGCTAACTGTTTCCGGTGTTTATGCTAGGCTAACTGTTTCCAGTGTCTATGCTAAGCTAACTGTTTCCAGTCTCCATGCTAAGCTAACTGTTTACAGTCTTTATGCTAAGCTAACCTGAGGCCACATGGGATGCAGGCAGCGCAGGTCGTCATGGAGACGAAGCTCCGCCCACCGCTGCCAAAGGCGGAGCTTCCTGTTGGAGCGAATCACGTCCTGAACCTCCTTTATCACTTCCTGTAGAGTCAGGAGCAGAGCGACAACAACCAGGAGGACACGCCACCAGTCCTGAGAGACAGACAGGTAGAGAGGAAGACAGGTGAGAGATGGACAGGTGAGAGACAGACAGGTGTGACAACCCTGTGGTTGTCCACCAGGTGGTGCTGTTGGAACCTCGGTTTTCCTTGTAATCAGCAGTGATGAAGAACTCTCTCTCTCTCTCTCTCTCTCTCTCTCTCTCCCTCTCTCTCTCAATTCAATTCAATCCAATATGCTTTATTGGCATGAATGTCAGGTGAACAATATTGCCAAAGCTTTAAGGATATATGATAAGAAAAAAAATACAAATACAATTCATTCATTAAACAATTTACAACAATATATTACAAAACCTCAAATATCAAATGTAAAAAGAAAGAAAGGAAGAAAAGAAAGACACATGGAGTAGAGGAGCAATCAGAGTGAGCTGAGGGGAACAGCTGTTATGTGTTGTTGTTGTCTCTTAGGCTGTGACATGCGCTCACATATTTCGCTGCTTCTCTGCTGCTGGCACTATTTTCTCCAAGTACATGTTGCATTTTATTCTGGTCTGTCTGTCTCCTCCTGTCTGTCTCCACCTGTCTGTCTCCTCCTGTCTGTCTCCACCTGTCTGTCTCCACCTGTCTGTCTCCACCTGTCTGTCTCCACCTGTCTCTCTCTCACCTGTCAGTCTCCACCTGTCTCTCTCTCACCTGTCTGTCTCCACCTGTCTCTCTCTCACCTGTCAGTCTCCACCTGTCTGTCTCCACCTGTCTGTCTCCTCCTGTCTGTCTCCACCTGTCTGTCTCCACCTGTCTGTCTCCACCTGTCTGTCTCCACCTGTCTGTCTCCACCTGTCTGTCTCCTCCTGTCTGTCTCTCTCTCACCTGTCTGTCTCCTCCTGTCTGTCTCCTCCTGTCTGTCTCCTCCTGTCTCTCTCTCACCTGTCAGTCTCCACCTGTCTCTTCTCAGACAGTGATTCAACATCTTGGAGTTTACATGTTATCTTTGTAAAGAACTTTGTTCTAATGTCTTGGTATGTTTGACAGTGCAGCAGGAAGTGTTGTTCTGTCTCCACCTGTCTGTCTCCACCTCTCTGTCTCCACCTGTCTGTCTCCACCTGTCTGTCTCCACCTGTCTGTCTCCACCTGTCTGTCTCCACCTCTCTGTCTCCACCTGTCTGTCTCCACCTCTCTGTCTCCACCTCTCTGTCTCCACCTGTCTGTCTCCACCTCTCTGTCTCCACCTGTCTCTCTCTCACCTGTCTGTCTCTCTCTCACCTGTCTGTCTCCACCTCTCTGTCTCCACCTGTCTCTCTCTCACCTGTCTGTCTCCACCTCTCTGTCTCCACCTGTCTCTGAGGACAGAGCTGACACAGCCTCTCTTCTCTAGGCAGCCAGGTCTGCCTGTGTGGGCCAGTCTCTAGAGCCAGGCTGTGGTCACTGAGTCTGTACTTTGTTAATGTCTTCCTCAGTTTGGGATCAGTCACGGCGCTCAGATAGTTTGCCACCGTGTACTGTCTGTTTAGAGCCAAATAGCATTGAAGTTTGTTTTGGGTTTTCGTGGTACATGTCCAATAGTTGATGTCATTTTCTTTTTCTTTAGCTATGATTTGGTTGGGCCAGATTGTGTGAGGGCTGTCCTGAGGCCTTGTCCTGTTAGAGGAGGTGAGCCTCAGGACCAGCTGGTTGAGGCCTTGTCCTGTTAGAGGAGGTGAGCCTCAGGACCAGCTGGTTGAAGCCTTGTCCTGTTAGAGGAGGTGAGCCTCAGGACCAGCTGGTTGAGGCCTTGTCCTGTTAGAGGAGGTGAGCCTCAGGACCAGCTGGTTGAGGCCTTGTCCTGTTAGAGGAGGTGAGCCTCAGGACCAGCTGGTTGAAGCCTTGTCCTGTTAGAGGAGGTGAGCCTCAGGACCAGCTGGTTGAGGCCTTGTCCTGTTAGAGGAGGTGAGCCTCAGGACCAGCTGGTTGAGGCCTTGTCCTGTTAGAGGAGGTGAGCCTCAGGACCAGCTGGTTGAGGCCTTGTCCTGTTAGAGGAGGTGAGCCTCAGGACCAGCTGGTTGAGGCCTTGTCCTGTTAGAGGAGGTGAGCCTCAGGACCAGCTGGTTGAGGCCTTGTCCTGTTAGAGGAGATGAGCCTCAGGACCAGCTGGTTGAGGCCTTGTCCTGGTAGAGGAGGTGAGCCTCAGGACCAGCTGGTTGAGGCCTTGTCCTGTTAGAGGAGATGAGCCTCAGGACCAGCTGGTTGAGGCCTTGTCCTGGTAGAGGAGGTGAGCCTCAGGATGAGCTGGTTGAGGCCTTGTCCTGTTAGAGGAGGTGAGCCTCAGGACCAGCTGGTTGAGGCCTTGTCCTGTTAGAGGAGGTGAGCCTCAGGACCAGCTGGTTGAGGCCTTGTCCTGTTAGAGGAGGTGAGCCTCAGGACCAGCTGGTTGAGGCCTTGTCCTGTTAGAGGAGGTGAGCCTCCGGACCAGCTGGTTGAGGCCTTGTCCTGTTAGAGGAGGTGAGCCTCAGGACCAGCTGGTTGAGGGGACTCCTCTCAATGGAGGGCTTTGTAATGGTAGGACTTGGGATCACTGGTTTTTAGGTGGTTGTAGAATTTGACTGCTCTTTTTTGTATCCTAATTAAAAGGGGGAATTGGCCTAGCTCAGCTCGGCATCCATTGTTGGGGGTGTTCCTGTGGACTCTCAGGATGCTCTTGCATATCTCCGCATGTAGGGTTTCTATTGGGTGTTGGTCCCATTGATCAAAGTCTTGATTTCCAAGAGGACCCCACACTTCACTACCATACAGTATGATTGGTTCTATTATTGAATTGAATATTTTGAGCCAGATTCTAACAGGTATATCTATATTTGAAGACTTGTTGATAGCATAGAAAGCCTTTCTTCCTTTGTCTCTGAGATCATTGACGGCCAGATTGAAATGTCCTGTCGAAGTAATTTTGAGTCCCAAATATGTGTAGCTGTGTGTGTGTTCTATGTTGGTGGAGCCCAGTAAGAACCGGTGTGGGTTTCCCTGACCCCTGGGTCGTTTCTGGAAGACCATAATCCTGGTCTTTTCCAGATGAACTGTCAGGGTCCAGGTCTGACAGAAGGGTTCCAGATGAACTGTCAGGGTCCAGGTCTGACAGAAGGGTTCCAGATGAACTGTCAGGGTCCAGGTCTGACAGAAGGGTTCCAGATGAACTGTCAGGGTCCAGGTCTGACAGAAGGGTTCCAGATGAACTGTCAGGGCCCAGGTCTGACAGAAGGGTTCCAGATGAGCTGTCAGGGCCCAGGTCTGACAGAAGGGTTCCAGATGAACTGTCAGGGTCCAGGTCTGACAGAAGGGTTCCAGATGAACTGTCAGGGTCCAGGTCTGACAGAAGGGTTCCAGATGAGCTGTCAGGGCCCAGGTCTGACAGAAGGGTTCCAGATGAACTGTCAGGGTCCAGGTCTGACAGAAGGGTTCCAGATGAACTGTCAGGGTCCAGGTCTGACAGGAGCTTTACAGATGATCCATTTGCTGTTGTAATGCCTCCTTAGATGGAGCTAGCAATATTAGATCATCTGCAAACAGGAGGCATTTAATTTGTGTGTCAGAGAGGGTGAGTCCAGGGATATCGGATTGTTCTAATGATTTAGCAAATTGATCAATATAAATGTTAAATCGGGTGGGGCTGAGACTGCAGCCCTGTTTCACCCCTCTACTTTGGGGGAAGAAATCTGTTTCCATATTGCCCATTTTCACCGCACATTTATTATTGGTATACATTGCTTTAATGATATCATATGTTTTCCCCCCTACACCGTTTTCAATCAACTTCAGGAACAGACCGTTATGCCAAATTGAGTCGAATGCTTTTTTGAAATCTACAAAACAAGAGAAAATCTTCTTATTTTGGTGAACATGTTTATTAATGAGGGTGTGGAGGGTATATATATGGTCTGTAGTCTGAGGGTGTGGAGGGTATATATATGGTCTGTAGTCTGAGGGTGTGGAGGGTATATATATGATCTGTAGTCTGAGGGTGTGGAGGGTATATATATGGTCTGTAGTCCGATGGTGTGGAGGGTATATATATGGTCTGTAGTCTGAGGGTGTGGAGGGTATATATATGGTCTGTAGTCTGATGGTGTGGAGGGTATATATATGGTCTGTAGTCCGAGGGTGTGGAGGGTATATATATGGTCTGTAGTCTGAGGGTGTGGAGGGTATATATATGGTCTGTAGTCTGAGGGTGTGGAGGGTATATATATGGTCTGTAGTCCGATGGTGTGGAGGGTATATATATGGTCTGTAGTCTGAGGGTGTGGAGGGTATATATATGGTCTGTAGTCTGAGGGTGTGGAGGGTATATATATGGTCTGTAGTCTGAGGGTGTGGAGGGTATATATATGGTCTGTAGTCTGATGGTGTGGAGGGTATATATATGGTCTGTAGTCCGAGGGTGTGGAGGGTATATATATGGTCTGTAGTCTGAGGGTGTGGAGGGTATATATATGGTCTGTAGTCTGAGGGTGTGGAGGGTACATATATGGTCTGTAGTCTGAGGGTGTGGAGGGTATATATATGGTCTGTAGTCTGATGGTGTGGAGGGTATATATATGGTCTGTAGTCTGAGGGTGTGGAGGGTATATATATGGTCTGTAGTCTGAGGGTGTGGAGGGTATATATATGGTCTGTAGTCTGAGGGTATGGAGGGTATATATATGGTCTGTAGTCTGATGGTGTGGAGGGTATATATATGGTCTGTAGTCTGAGGGTGTGGAGGGTATATATATGGTCTGTAGTCTGAGGATGTGGAGGGTATATATATGGTCTGTAGTCTGAGGGTGTGGAGGGTATATATATGGTCTGTAGTCTGAGGGTGTGGAGGGTATATATATGGTCTGTAGTCTGAGGGTGTGGAGGGTATATATATGGTCTGTAGTCTGAGGGTGTGGAGGGTATATATATGGTCTGTAGTCTGAGGGTGTGGAGGGTATATATATGGTCTGTAGTCTGAGGGTGTGGAGGGTATATATATGGTCTGTAGTCTGAGGGTGTGGAGGGTATATATATGGTCTGTAGTCTGAGGGTGTGGAGGGTATATATATGGTCTGTAGTCCGATGTTGTGGTGTAAATCCAATCTGACTCTTGCTCAGGACATTATGTTCACTGAGGAAGTCTTGCAGTCGGCTGTTTAGGATGCTGCAGAATAACTTCCCCAGGTTGCTGCTGACACATATGCCTCGGTAATTGTTTGGGTCAAATTTATTTCCATTTTTAAATATTGGTGTGATGATTCCTTTGCTCCAGATGTCAGGGAAATGTCCAATGCCCAGAACGAGGTTGAATAGTTTCAACATGGCAGTGTTGAACTTATGGCTGCTAAATGTCAGCATTTCATTGAAAATGCCATCAGGACCGCTGGCCTTCCTTTGTTTAGGCCTGGAGTTTAGCCAGGAGCTCTTCCTCAGTAATGCTAGAGTCTAAAGGGTTCTGGTTGTCTTTAACGACTGATTCTAGAATGTGTAGTTTGTTGAGGAGATCATTTTGGGCCGAATTCAGTGTAACGGCAATATACAGGTTTTCAAAGTGTGTTTTCCAAATGTTTTTGAATAGCCAGTTCTTCCTTGTGTGGTTTGCTGAAAGAGTGCCATTTCTTCCAGACATGATTTGAATCAATGGACTCTTCAATGATTTCAAGTTGGTGCTGCACATGTTGCTCCCTTTTAGTTCTGAGTGTTCTTCTGTATAGTTTCAGTGTTTCCCAATATTGGAGGCGGAGCTCAGGATTGTCAGGTTGTCTGTGTTTTTGATTTGATAAACTTCTGAGGGTTTTTCTCAGATGTCTGCAGTCTGTATCAAACCACTTTTCATTGGTTGACTTTTTTGATTTATGATATTGTGTTTTTTTCAGATTGGATAAATCTGCCACATTGTCAAAGATGCTGTTAATGTCCCACACAGCCTGATTCAGGCCATTATTACTGTGGGGATACGGGGTGGGCTGTTAATATCCCACACAGCCTGATTCAGGCCATTATTACTGTGGGGATACGGGGTGGGCTGTTAATATCCCACACAGCCTGATTCAGGCCATCATTACTGTGGGGTTACGGGGTGGGCTGTTAATGTCCCACACAGCCTGATTCAGGCCATCGTTACTGTGGGGATACGGGGTGGGCTGTTAATGTCCCACACAGCCTGATTCAGGCCATCTTTACTGTGGGGATACGGGGTGGGCTGTTAATGTCCCACACAGCCTGATTCAGGCCATCATTACTGTGGGGATACGGGGTGGGCTGTTAATGTTCCACACAGCCTGATTCAGGCCATCATTACTGTGGGGATACGGGGTGGGCTGTTAATGTCCCACACAGCCTGATTCAGGCCATCATTACTGTGGGGTTACGAGGTGGGCTGTTAATGTCCCACACAGCCTGATTCAGGCCATCGTTACTGTGGGGATACGGGGTGGGCTGTTAATGTCCCACACAGCCTGATTCAGGCCATCATTACTGTGGGGATACGGGGTGGGCTGTTAATGTCCCACACAGCCTGATTCAGGCCATCGTTACTGTGGGGATACGGGGTGTGCTGTTAATGTCCCACACAGCCTGATTCAGGCCATCATTACTGTGGGGATACGGGGTGGGCTGTTAATGTCCCACACAGCCTGATTCAGGCCATCATTACTGTGGGGTTACGGGGTGGGCTGTTAATGTCCCACACAGCCTGATTCAGGCCATCATTACTGTGGGAATACGGGATGGGCTGTTAATGTCCCACACAGCCTGATTCAGGCCATCATTACTGTGGGGATACGGGGTGGGCTGTTAATGTCCCACACAGCCTGATTCTGTCCATCGTTACGGTGGGGATATGGGGTGGGCTGTTAATGTCCCACACAGCCTGATTCAGGCCATCGTTACTGTGGGGATATGGGGTGGATAGAAAATGGTCTAATTGGGATTGAATTGTTTGATGTCTGATTGCTTTCTGGTAGTCGTCCTTGCTATTGTTTGTCCATCTATAAGGTTGTTTGGTATAGTTCAGTTGAATCAGTTTACTGGGTTCTGCTGCGTGAGGGTCTGTTACTGTCTTCTTAATGTAGAGTGTAATTTTACTATGATCAGATAAGGGTGTTAGGGGGCTGACTGTGAATGCCCTCAGACAGAAGGGGTCGAGGTCTGTGATGCTATAATCTACTGAGCTATTGCCAAGAGGAGAGCTGTGTAGTGACCAAAGGAGTCCCCTCGAAGCCGACCGTTAACAATGTGCAGGCCCTGCGTTCGGCACAGCTGCAGTAGTTGCTGCCCGCTTTTGTTGACAGTTTTGTCAAAGTTGTTCCTGTGGGAGTGTGAAGGGAGGGGAATGCTGATTTGGCCAGGTATATGTTTGTCTCCCTGTGGGCTAATAGAATCTGGTTCTATACCTGTCCTGGCATTAAGGTCCCCACAGATCAGTACACTTCCCTGGGCCTGGTATTGATTGATCTCATCTTCAAGAATGGAGAAACTATTTTCACTATAATAAGGTGATTCTGATGGGGGGATATATGCTGTACACATGAACATGTCTGTATCCATGGCGACCACCTCTCTTTTTATTTTGAGCCAAATTGAAAATTCGCCTTTTTTGATGAGTTCTATTGAGTGTACAAGTTTTTCCTTATACCAAATCAGCATTCCTCCTGAATCCCTGCCCTGGGTCACTCCTTTGAGTTTGGTGGATGGGAACACTATCTCTCTATAGCCTAAGGGACAACCAGTGGACATGTCTCCTCTACTCCAGGTCTCCTGTAAAACCATCACATCTGCATCTCCTAACTCTTTGGTGAAGTCTGGGGTCCTGCTCTTAAGGCCAAAAGCAGAGGACCTCAGACCCTGGACATTCCAACATGAAATAATAAATGATCTAGATTGCATTAAAACAGAGAAAGATTCAGAGCATTCAACATTAAAATGAGATAAACTCCCAAATCGCTGGTTGTTAATAAGTAGGTTGATTTAAGAACACATTAGATATATGGGATTTCAATATACGATAGATTTAACAATTTTACAGAACAGTTTTTTTTTTTTTTTGTCTACTGTATACAAGCAAGAAAACAAACAATGGCTACTGATTGTCTACTGTGGTACCTGACCTATCAGGTGGGAGCAGAGCAGGCTGAGCATCTGCTGGATGTCTCTCAGCTCGTCGTGTGGGGGGGTGTGGGTGGGTTCAGGGACATGGGTGGTGGTGGTAAGGGTTGGGCCTGCTGTTCTCTTCACTGCCTGAGCATAACTCAGTGGGTCAGGGTGTAGCTTCCGTCGCTGTGGTTGGGGTAGGACCCCTGGGGACAGGAGTGGTTCTGGCCTTGCTTGAGGGTAATCATAGTTGCCCTGGTGGGATCTTAGTGGGGCATGGTGTGGAAGAAGATGAGGATGATCTTGTCTCCATGGGTGTTGTCTGGGTGGTGGTCCAGTGGGGTGCCTTTCTGGTCTAAGGGGGTTTTGGGCCGGGCTGCTCCTTCTGCGGGGTGTGGATCGGTCTCTGTTGAGAGCGACGTCTTTCAGTGTCCGGGCGAAGATGGGGACTGTGTTTTTATACAGATGGACTTGGTCGTATAGACAGTTGATATCCAGGGTGGGGTGGTGGGCCAGGTGGACGTTGGGCCTCAGGATACAGTCTCTGGCCATGTTGCTGTTGATCCTGTGGATGGTGTCGGGGTGGAGGTCTTTCCTTGGTAGCAGGGTTGACATGACCACTCTGCTGTTGGGGAAGGTGGTGGAGGCTTTCTCTATCGCTCCTCTGAGTGACTCTGACACTCTCTCCTGCTGGCTCCTCAGATCGTTGGAGCCAGTGTGGATGATGATGTGGCTTGGGGATCCCAGCTGCTCCTCTGACAGCAGGTCCATGGCATGTTGGGTGTTGGACACCAGATTTTAGCCACTGTGTGGGTGGGGAAAAGTTTATTTTCATCAATGACTTTGCCATTGGAGTCGATGAGGATGACAATGTCTGGCTTCCCTCTCTGCTGTGCTGGTCTGGAAGGATGAGGGGTGGTGTTAGTCTGTGGGCTAGGGGTGGTGTTCATCTGTGTGATGGGGGGAGAAGTGGGAGTTGGGTTAGCCTGTGGGCTAGAGATGGAGCTGGGGGTAGAGGGTGGCTGCTGAGTTGGAGGGTTCTGGCTGCTCTCAATGGGGGTCACAGGGTTCTGGTTGTGGTCTGGGTGTGAGTCCAGCTGCTCTTTCAGGGCCTGTGCAACTCTCTCTGTCTCCTGAAGCTCCTCAGATAGAGTAGCCAGTTCTCTGCTGTAGCTCTGTCCCTCCTCTCTCAGCTCCCTCACCTCCTCTGTCAGAGCGGCCAGCCGTGCCATGTGACTCTCTCTGTCCTGCTGCAGCTCTCGCACCTCAGTCCTCACGGTGGACAGCTCTCTCCTGTGGCTGTCTCTGTCCTGCCTCAGCTTGGTGAGCTCTGTGCTGATGGCAGACGAGTCCCTCTGGACCGTGGTGTCCTGGGTTGGCTGTTGGCTGATCATCTCTCGCAACTGTACGAGCTCTCTCTCCAACTCTGTGAACTTCACCTTCAGGTCAGTGATGGTGTGGTTCAGCTGGGGGTCCTGGGCCTGTTCTGGGCCGGCGGGTTCTCCCTCCTCAGGGTCAGCAGTGGGGCAGCCAGAAGTGGGGATGGTGTCCGTCTCTGGCAGGGTGTGGTTGTTCTCAGTGGGGGCAGATTTCTCCTGTTGGGCCCGTTCCTTTATAAGGAGAAAGTCCAGCCCAAATTGTGTGAGGTTCCCCTGCACCATGACAGTCCCGTTCTTATATATGTTGACTGTTGTCATGACAGTGTCTGGGTCTTCTACCTCTTTAATTTTGAGTTTCCAGCCATTGCAGATCCCCTCTTTCTTCAAAGAAGGGTAGTGGGCACTTATGGCGGCGTGCCATGGTAATGGCTGGTATGTGAGGAAGATCAGATTGCTGACTTCTCCACTCTTGTACAGGTCAGCAAAGAGCGTCTCTGGTCTATCCTTCAACAGTTTTAGTTTGTATGCCTTCCTGGCACTGTCATTTTTGACCTCTTGTGGGTATACAAGAGGAACAGCCTCTGTACAGGCTGTGGTTGAAGCCTTGGGGCTCTGCTGCTGCTGAACTGCTGCTGTTGTTACTCCTGAATTCCTCTTCTTAGCTTGGTGTTAGTTAGCTAGCAGGACAGTCAGGCAAACCGTCAGTTTGGCAGTTGGTTGGCTTATCTGCTTTGTTCTTCAGTTGAACCGTATTTTCCCAAGTTTCATGCCGTATCTCTTTTTTTTTTGTCTCCAGGTAGCTCAATCCGTTCCACAGGTGTTTCTTCTTATAATTTTGTCAGAAAAGTTTAAGTTTATCTCATTTTAAAAACAGAAAAGTTGAAATCTTCAGGAGCTCATGATGATGCTGCTGTCTCTCTCTCTCTCTCTCTCTCTCTCTCTCTCTCTCTCTCTCTCTCTCTCTCTCTCTCTCTCTCTCTCTCTCTCTCTCTCTCTCTCTCTCTCTCTCTCTCTCTCTCTCGGCCCTGCTCGGTGCACCAGGACACCGCTCCTCTGTGTGTTTTATTGTTGGTTGAAACCACTGCCTTGGGATAAATAAATGACTGTTTTGGGCAACTCCTGTGTGGAACTGTTGTCCTTTTGTTACAAGCAGAGCCAGATTGTAAAACAGGTGACAGACAGGTGAGAGACAACAACCAGGAGGACACGCCACCAGTCCTGAGAGACAGACAGGTAGAGAGGGAGACAGGTGAGAGACGGACAGGTGAGAGACAGACAGGTGAGAGACAACAACCAGGAGGACACGCCACCAGTCCTGAGAGACAGACAGGTGACAGACAGACAGGTAGAGACAGACAGGTGAGGGACAACAACCAGGAGGACACGCGACTAGTCCAGAGAGACAGACAGGTAGAGAGTGAGACAGGTGAGAGATGGATAGGTGAGAGACAGACAGGTGAGAGACAGACAGGTGACAGACAGACAGGTACCTGTGGCAGGACATAGCGGCCAGCTGACTCTCTGGTGACGGACAGACAGGTGACAGACAGACAGGTGACAGGCAGAGATGTGAGAGACCGACAGGTGACAGACAGGTGACAGACAGAGAGGTACCTGTGGCAGGACATAGCGGTCAGCTAAATCTCTGATGACAGACAGACAGGTGACAGACAGACAGGTGACAGACAGACAGGTGACAGACAGACAGACAGGTGACAGACAGACAGGTGACAGACAGACAGACAGGTGACGGACAGGTGACAGACAGGTGACAGACAGACAGGTGACAGACAGGTGACAGACAGACAGGTGACGGACAGGTGACAGACAGACAGGTGACAGACAGACAGGTGACGGACAGACAGGTGACAGACAGACAGGTGACGGACAGACAGGTGACAGACAGGTGACAGACAGACAGGTACCTGTGGCAGGGCATAGCGGTCAGCTGACTCTCTGATGACAGACAGACAGGTGACAGACGGACAGGTGACAGACAGGTGACAGACAGACAGGTGACGGACAGACAGGTGACAGACAGGTGACAGACAGACAGGTGACAGACAGACAGGTGATGGACAGACAGGTGACAGACAGACAGGTGACGGACAGACAGGTGACAGACAGACAGGTGGCAGGACATAGCGGTCAGCTGACTCTCTGATGACAGACAGACAGGTGACGGACAGGTGACAGACAGGTGACAGACAGACAGGTGACGGACAGGTGACAGACAGGTGACAGACAGACAGGTACCTGTGGCAGGACGTAGCGGTCAGCTGACTCTCTGATGACAGACAGACAGGTGACAGACAGACAGGTGACAGACAGACAGGTGACAGACAGACAGGTTACAGACAGACAGGTGGACAGACAGACAGGTACCTGTGGCAGGACGTAGCGGTCAGCTGACTCTCTGGTGACGGACACAGAGATGGCGACGGTCGTCCAGGAGACGTTGAACAGGAAGTTGAGGATAAGGAGAAGCCACGCCCCCAGCCTGGCAGACAGACAGGAAGACAAACAGGTAAATAGAGACAGACAGGTGATGTGTTGGTTGAAGTCTTTAAAATAGTGTTAGGGTTCAAATGATTTATAATGTGTTTACCTGCCGTACAGGTTCCACTTCACCTGGATCAGCTTCAGAAACACTGGGTTCATGATGAGGTCCAACTTCCCCTGCTGCACCACCACCTGCAGCTGAGAGACAGACAGGGGGGGGGGCAGGTGGAGAGAGGTGAGACAGGTGGGCAGGGGGGAGAAAGGTGGAATATAATTGTATTTTGTTCAATAAAAATAAAATGTTAGAATCAGAGTACTCACTGGAGATGTCGGTTCACTGACCACTGCATCTACATCACAGTCAGACAGGTACACACAGGTAGTCAGACAGTTACACACACAGGTAGAGTCAGACAGGTACACATACAGGTAGAGTCAGACAGGTACACACACAGGTAGACAGACAGGTACACACACAGGTAGAGTCAGACAGGTACACACACAGGTAGACAGTCAGACAGGTACACACACAGGTAGAGTCAGACAGGTACACACACAGGTAGACAGTCAGACAGGTACACACACAGGTAGAGTCAGACAGGTACACACACAGGTAGGTAGACAGACAGACAGGGACACACACAGGTAGAGTCAGACAGGTACACACACAGGTAGACAGACAGACAGGTACACACACAGGTAGACAGACAAACAGGTACACACACAGGTAGACAGTCAGTCAGACAGACAGGTACACACACAGGTAGACAGACAAACAGGTACACACACAGGTAGACAGACAAACAGGTACACACACAGGTAGACAGACAAACAGGTACACACACAGGTAGACAGACAAACAGGTACACACACAGGTAGAGTCAGACAGGTACACACACAGGTAGTCAGACAGGTACACACACAGGTAGACAGACAGACAGGTACACACACAGGTAGACAGTCAGTCAGACAGACAGGTACACACACAGGTAGACAGACAAACAGGTACACACACAGGTAGACAGACACACAGGTACACACACACACACACACACACACACACACACACACACACACACACACACACACACACACACACACACAGCTAGACAGACAGACAGGTACACACACAGGTAGACAGACAGACAGGTACACACACAGGTAGTCAGACAGACAGGTACACACACAGGTAGACAGTCAGACAGGTACACACACAGGTAGTCAGACAGGTAGGTACACACACAGGTAGTCAGACAGGTACACACACAGGTAGAGTCAGACAGGTACACACACAGGTAGACAGACAGACAGGTACACACACAGGTAGACAGTCAGACAGGTACACACACAGGTAGTCAGACAGGTACACACACAGGTAGTCAGACAGGTACACACACAGGTAGAGTCAGACAGGTACACACAGGTAGACAGTCAGACAGGTACACACACAGGTAGTCAGACAGGTGCACACACAGGTAGGTAGACAGACAGACAGGTACACACACAGGTAGACAGTCAGACAGGTACACACACAGGTAGTCAGACAGGTACACACACAGGTAGAGTCAGACAGGTACACACACAGGTAGAGTCAGACAGGTACACACACAGGTAGACAGTCAGACAGGTACACACACAGGTAGTCAGACAGACAGGTACACACACAGGTAGAGTCAGACAGGTACACACACACAGGTAGACAGTCAGACAGGTACACACACAGGTAGACAGTCAGACAAGATACACACACAGGTAGAGTCAGACAGGTACACACACAGGTAGACAGACAGACAGACAGGTACACACACAGGTAGACAGACAAACAGGTACACACACAGGTAGACAGACAGACAGGTACACACACAGACAGACAGTCAGACAGGTACACACACACACACACACACACACACACACACACACACACCACACAACACACACACACACACACACACAGGTAGTCAGACAGACAGGTACACACACAGGTAGACAGTCAGACAGGTACACACACAGGTAGTCAGACAGACAGGTACACACACAGGTAGTCAGACAGATACACACACAGATAGAGTCAGACAGGTACACACACAGGTAGACAGACAGACAGGTACACACACAGGTAGTCAGACAGACAGGTACACACACAGGTAGTCAGACAGACAGGTACACACACAGGTAGAGTCAGACAGGTACACACACAGGTAGACAGTCAGACAGGTACACACACAGGTAGAGTCAGACAGGTATACACACAGGTAGACAGACAAACAGGTACACACACAGGTACACACACAGGTAGACAGTCAGACAGGTACACACACAGGTAGACAGACAAACAGGTACACACACAGGTAGACAGACAGACAGTCAGACAGGTACACACACACACACACACACACACACACACACACACACACACACACACCACACACACACACACACACACACACACACACAGGTAGTCAGACAGACAGGTACACACACAGGTAATCAGACAGGTAGATTTCAGGTAAGTTGTTTTCATTATTTAAACTGAAAGCTGTTAGCTTGTAGTATCTGCACACTTAGTTAAAGGGGACCTATTGTGCAAAATCCTCTCTTCTTCATGTCTCTTCTACATCAACACGTGTTCCCCTCTTCTTCCATGTCTCTTCTACATCAACATGTGTCCCCTCTTCTCATGTCTCTTCTACATCAACATGTGTCCCCTCTTCTCCATGTCTCTTCTACATCAACATGTGTCCCCTCTTCTTCATGTCTCTTCTACATCAACATGTGTCCCCTCTTCTCCTCTCATGTGTCCCCTCTTCTTCATGTCTCTTCTACATCAACATGTGTTCTTCTTCTTCTTCTACATCAACATGTGTCCCCTCTTCTTCATGTCTCTTCTACATCAACATGTGTCCCCTCTTCTTCATGTCTCTTCTACATCAACATGTGTCCCCTCTTCTTCATGTCTCTTCTACATCAACATGTGTCCCCTCTTCTTCATGTCTCTTCTACATCAACATGTGTCCCCTCTTCTTCATGTCTCTTCTACATCAACATGTGTCCCCTCTTCTTCATGTCTCTTCTACATCAACATGTGTCCCCTCTTCTCATGTCTCTTCTACATCAACATGTGTCCCCTCTTCTTCATGTCTCTTCTACATCAACATGTGTCCCCTCTTCTTCATGTCTCTTCTACATCAACATGCGTCCCCTCTTCTTCATGTCTCTTCTACATCAACATGTGTCCCCTCTTCTTCATGTCTCTTCTACATCAACATGTGTCCCCTCTTCTTCATGTCTCTTCTACATCAACATGTGTCCCCTCTTCTTCATGTCTCTTCTACATCAACATGTGTCCCCTCTGTGGAAAGACACTCTGAAAGTTTCAGAACAAATATTCTCTCTCTTTTTGTCCTGATCCATTTCTATAAAAACCTGTCTGAAAATGAGCTGATCAGATTTTGGCCACTTGATGATGTCATAACGATGTTTTGTCTTGTGTAACCATTAGCCAATCAGCAACCAAGGTAACCCCCCCCCCCCCCCCTTATCACCTGAATCTCCTCCTAGAGCTTCCATTGAGTTCTTTGTAACCAAATGTCTCTCAGAGGGGCGTGGGGAGGGGCTCCTTGTTTTCATCTAAAGTAACAGACAGAGAATCAGCACTTGAAACAGGGCTGAAACAGAGGGGATTATGGGTAATGCTGCAATGATCTGTTTGGTGTTTCAGCCAATCAGAGACAGGCTCTGGATATATCTGAGCCCTGTGATACATTGATGAAGAGGAGGATAATAGGGGACCTTTAATGTTAATATATTTAACAATCCAGACTCAAATATGTATGTTCATTAATTAATTTCTTGTTTTAACAGTTAGTTACCTGTATATCATTTTTATTTTATCGTTAGCTAAGCTAATGTTAGCACTGGCCACCTGGAGTCTCAGGTGAGCTAAGCTAACGTTAGCACTGGTTACCTGTCAGGTGAGTCTCTGGTGAGCTTAGCTAATGTTAGCACTGGTTACCTGTCAGGTGAGTCTTAGGAGAGCTAAGCTAACGTTAGCAGTGGTTACCTGTCAGGTGAGTCTTAGGAGAGCTAAGCTAACGTTAGCACTGGTTACCTGTCAGGTGAGTCTTAGGAGAGCTAAGCTAACGTTAGCACTGGTTACCTGTCAGGTGAGTCTTAGGAGAGCTAAGCTATCGTTAGTACTGGTTACCTGTCAGGTGAGTCTCAAGTGAGCTGAGCTAACATTAGTACTGGTTACCTGTCAGGTGAGTCTTAGGAGAGCTAAGCTAACGTTAGCACTGGTTACCTGTCAGGTGAGTCTTTGGTGTGCTGAGCTAACATTAGTACTGGTTACCTGTCAGGTGAGTCTCTGGTGAGCTAAGCTAATGTTAGCACTGGTTACCTGTCAGGTGAGTCTCTGGTGAGCTAAGCTAATGTTAGCACTGGTTACCTGTCAGGTGCGTCTCAGGTGAGCTAAGCTAACATTAGTACTGGTTACCTGTCAGGTGAGTCTTAGGAGAGCTAAGCTAACGTTAGCACTGGTTACCTGTCAGGTGAGTCTCTGGTGAGCTGAGCTAACATTAGTACTGGTTACCTGTCAGGTGAGTCTCTGGTGAGCTAAGCTAATGTTAGCACTGGTTACCTGTCAGGTGCATCTCAGGTGAGCTAAGCTAACATTAGCACTGGTTACCTATCAGGTGCGTCTCAGGTGAGCTAAGCTAACATTAGTACTGGTTACCTGTCAGGTGAGTCTTAGAAGAGCTAAGCTAACGTTAGCACTGGTTACGTGTCAGGTGAGTCTCTGGTGAGCTGAGCTAACATTAGTACTGGTTACCTGTCAGGTGAGTCTCTGGTGAGCTAAGCTAATGTTAGCACTGGTTACCTGTCAGGTGAGTCTCTGGTGAGCTAAGCTAATGTTAGCACTGGTTACCTGTCAGGTGCGTCTCAGGTGAGCTAAGCTAACATTAGCACTGGTTACCTGTCAGGTGCGTCTCAGGTGAGCTAAGCTAACATTAGTACTGGTTACCTGTCAGGTGAGTCTTAGGAGAGCTAAGCTAACGTTAGCACTGGTTACCTGTCAGGTGAGTCTCAGGTGAGCTAAGCTAACATTAGTACTGGTTACCTGTCAGGTGAGTCTTAGGAGAGCTAAGCTAACGTTAGCACTGGTTACCTGTCAGGTGAGTCTCAGGTGAGCTAAGCTAACATTAGCACTGGTTACCTGTCAGGTGAGTCTCAGGTGAGCTAAGCTAACGTTAGCACTGGTTACCTGTCAGGTGAGTCTCAGGTGAGCTAAGCTAACGTTAGCACTGGTTACCTGTCAGGTGAGTCTCAGATGAGCCCTCTGGTTCCAGCAGGTTCAGGTAGAAGTACTGCTGCCGGGTCATCCTGTCCGTCACATGAAACTGAGAGAGGGCCAGCTGTGCCTGAACACAACACACACTTAACTTAGAGTACGTGAACACAACACACACTTAACTTAGAGTACCTGAACACAACACACACATAACTGTATGTACCTGAACACAACACACACTTAACTAATAATACCTGAACACAACATACACTTAACTGTATGAACCTGAACACAACACACAATAAAGTGTATGAACGTGAACACAACACACACCTTACTGTATATGCCTGAACACAACACACACTAAACTGTATGAACTTGAACACAACACACACTAAAGTGTATGAACCTGAACACAACACACACTAAAGTGTATGAACCTGAACACAACACATGTTAGGAAAATATCACTTGACACCAGATTGAGAATCAATGATCAGGTTCTAATTTATTCTTGCAAGAAGGAGCAGAGTTAAATCACATCCAAAGGATATGGGTTAACTCACACACATGAGGTATGTTGCTCAACGGAGCAGCACAAAACATCAGGCTTATATCGTCCAAAACACGGAGATAGATAACAACAAAGTCTTAGATCAAGGTGGCACTAATATCAGCCGCGGGTGTGGGAAAAGCGTCGGGTCATCTGCGACGTCTTCTGGACTTCCTTCACGCCTCATAGAAGTGAGATATGTAGGAGTAAACAAGTATGTGTCTGTCTCCTCATAAAGATCAACAACCTGAAAAGCCCTACCTCCTCCTATCATAAAGAGGCAGCTGCAAGGTCGTACACAGTTCAGAGTCACACATGATGTCAGTAAATTAAAACAAACCCTAAGAGTGGAGACAACAGTATTTCTCCAACAACACACACTAAACTGTATGAACCTGAACACAACACACACTAAACTGTATGAACCTAAACACAACACACACTAAACTGTATGAACCAGAACACAACACACACTAAACTGTATGAACCTGAACACTACACACACTAAACTGTATGAACCTGAACACAACACACACTAAACTGTATGAACCTGAACACAACACATACTAAACTGTATGAACCTGAACACAACACACACTAAACTGTATGAACCTGAAACACAACACACACTAAACTGTATGAACCTGAACACAACACACACTAAACTATGAACCTGAACACAACACACACTAAACTGTATGAACCTGAACACAACACACACTAAACTGTATGAACCTGAACACAACACACACTAAACTGTATGAACCTGAACACAACACACACTAAACTGTATGAACCAGAACACAACACACACTAAACTGTATGAACCTGAACACAACACACACTAAACTGTATGAACCTGAACACAACACACACTAAACTGTATGAACCTGAACACTACACACACATTAAACTGTATGAACCAGAACACAACACACACTAAACTGTATGAACCTGAACACAATACACACTAAACTGTATGAACCTGAACACAACACACACTAAACTGTATGAACCTGAACACAACACACACTAAACTGTATGAACCTGAACACAACACACACTAAACTATGAACCTGAACACAACACACACTAAACTGTATGAACCTGAACACAACACACACTAAACTGTATGAACCAGAACACAACACACACTAAACTGTATGAACCTGAACACAACACACACTAAACTGTATGAACCTGAACACAACACACACTAAACTATGAACTTGAACACAACACACACTAAACTGTATGAACCTGAACACAACACACACTAAACTGTATGAACCTGAACACAACACACACTAAACTGTATGAACCTGAACACAACACACACTAAACTGTATGAACCTGAACACAACACACACACTAAACTGTATGAACCTGAACACAACACACACTAAACTGTATGAATCTGAACACAACACACACTAAACTGTATGAACCTGAACACAACACACACTAAACTGTATGAACCAGAACACAACACACACTAAACTGTATGAAACTGAACACAACACACACTAAACTGTATGAACCTGAACACAACACTGGCTGAGTCCTCTGTTATGCGCAACAACGGACATTGAAGACATGTGGAGGGTGGACCCCCAGCAGCGCCAACCGGCACACGAGGTGGGGCATCGGAGGATACGTAAGGAGCTGATGTACGTGTTTCGCTCTCTCACTATGGCTCCCGGCGTACCGAGAACACAGCTGTTTTCTCTCTGAACAATATTCTGCTTGTAACATTACCGCGCCATTTAAATTAAAGTACCCATTTGAACCTTCTGCCAGAGACTCCATTGGTCTAATTTATCCTAAGCTTCTCTCCTGGACGCGAGAATAACGAACAAAGCTAATAGTACCTGAACACAACACACACTAAACTGTATGTATCTGAACACAACACACACTAAACTGTATGAACCTGAACACAACACACACTAAACTGTATGAACCTGAACACAACACACACTAAACTGTATGAACCTGAACACAACACACGCTAAACTGTATGAACCTGAACACAACACACACTAAACTGTATGAACCTGAACACAACACACACTAAACTGTATGAACCTGAACACAACACACACTAAACTGTATGAACCTGAACACAATACACACTAAACTGTATGAACCTGAACACAACACACGCTAAACTGTATGAACCTGAACACAACACACACTAAACTGTATGAACCTGAACACAACATACACTAAACTGTATGAACCTGAACACAACACACGCTAAACTGTATGAACCTGAACACAACACACACTAAACTGTATGAACCTGAACACAACACACACTAAACTGTATGTACCTGAACACAACACACACTAAACTGTTTGAACCTGAACACAACACACACTAAACTGTATGAACCTGAACACAACACACACTAAACTGTATGTACCTGAACACAACACACACTAAACTGTATGAACCTGAACACAACACACGCTAAACTGTATGAACCTGAACACAATACACACTAAACTGTATGAACCTGAACACAACACACGCTAAACTGTATGAACCTGAACACAACACACACTAAACTGTATGAACCTGAACACAACACACACTAAACTGTATGAACCTGAACACAACACACACTAAACTGTATGAACCTGAACACAACCCACACTAAACTGTATGAACCTGAACACAATACACACTAAACTGTATGAAACTGAACACAACACACGCTAAACTGTATGAACCTGAACACAACACACACTAAAACTGTATGAACCTGAACACAACACACACTAAACTGTATGAACTTGAACACACCACACACTAAACTGTATGTACCTGAACACAACACACACTAAACTGTATGAACCTGAACACAACACACACTAAACTGTATGAACCTGAATACAACACACGCTAAACTGTATGTACCTGAACACAACACACTGCTTTATTAACAGCATTAACTGCAGAATGTGTGTTTAAATGAATGGGCGGGGCTTGTTACCACTGGACTCATAAGACCAATCATAGCGGTGATGCAGAGCTGTCCGTCAGAGTCTGTGAGTCCCGCCTCGGCCCCGAAATCCAGCAGCAGCCGGGCGGCGGCACTGCGCTCTGAAACCCCCCCACAGTGATGATGTCATAATGAGGGGACTGGTACCCAGGTTAGTAACGTGTTAATGAGTGATGATGTCATAATGAGGGGACTGGTACCCAGGTTAGTAACGTGTTAATGAGTGATGATGTCATAATGAGGGGACAGGTACCCAGGTTAGTAACGTGTTAATGAGTGATGATGTCATAATGAGAGGACAGGTACCCAGGTTAGTAACGTGTTAATGAGTGATGATGTCATAATGAGGGGACTGGTACCCAGGTTAGTAACGTGTTAATGAGTGATGATGTCATAATGAGGGGACTGGTAACCAGTTTAGTAACGTGTTAATGAGTGATGATGTCATAATGAGGGGACTGGTACCCAGGTTAGTAACGTGTTAATGAGTGATGATGTCATAATGAGGGGACTGGTACCCAGGTTAGTAACGTGTTAATGAGTGATGATGTCATATTGAGGGGACAGGTACCCAGGTTAGTAACGTGTTAATGAGTGATGATGTCATAATGAGGGGACTGGTACCCAGGTTAGTAACGTGTTAATGAGTGATGATGTCATATTGAGGGGACAGGTACCCAGGTTAGTAACGTGTTAATGAGTGATGATGTCATAATGAGGGGACTGGTACCCAGGTTAGTAACGTGTTAATGAGTGATGATGTCATATTGAGGGGACAGGTACCCAGGTTAGTAACGTGTTAATGAGTGATGATGTCATATTGAGGGGACTGGTACCCAGGTTAGTAACGTGTTAATGAGTGATGATGTCATATTGAGGGGACTGGTACCCAGGTTAGTAACGTGTTAATGAGTGATGATGTCATATTGAGGGGACTGGTACCCAGGTTAGTAACGTGTTAATGAGTGATGATGTCATAATGAGGGGACAGTACCCAGGTTAGTAACATGTTAATGAGTGATGATGTCATAATGAGGGGACAGTACCTGTACATGCTGCCAGCTGTAATGGAGTCCTCTTCTTATAATCCTCGGCGCTGATGGAGGCTCCGGCTCGGAGCAGAGCTTTGATGCAGGACAACGAGTCGTTCTTAGAGGCAAAGTGGAGCGGAGTCTGCAGGTCTAGAAAAGTCCTGGACTCAGGGTCAGCTACACACACACACACACACACACACACACACACACACACACACACACACACACACACACACACACACACACACACACACACAGCATTATGAGTCCTGAACCCTGACCTGAGTCAGCATTATGAGTCCTGAACCCTGACCTGAGTCAGCATTATGAGTCCTGAACCCTGACCTGAGTCAGTATTATGAGTCCTGAACCCTGACCTGAGTCAGCATTATGAGTCCTGAACCCTGACCTGAGTCAGCATTATGAGTCCTGAACCCTGACCTGAGTCAGCATTATGAGTCCTGATCCCTGACCTGAGTCAGCATGATGAGTCATTATAGACACAGACCCTTGTGCTCCAGGAGGAACTGGACCATGTCCTCGTAGTCCAGAGCCGACGCCACATGTAGAGCCGTGACCCCAAACTGATCTGCATGGTGGAGGTCAGAACCCGATCCAAGAAGAACCGCATCACATCCACACTCCATGCTCTGGAGACCTGCACACACACACACACACACACACACACACACTCACTCACAAATACACCTTCTGAACCGTGTGTGTGTGTGTGTGTGTGTGTGTGTGTGTGTGTGTGTGTGTGTGTGTGTGTGTGTGTGTGTGTGTGTGTGTGTGTGTGTGTGTGTGTGTGTGTGTGTGTGTGTGTGTGTGTGTGTGTGTGTGTGTGATCTGACCTCATGCAGGACCGTCTGTCCAAATCGGTCTGAGCTGTTCGGGTCGGCTCCGTCTGAGATCAGCTGATCCAGGAAGTCCAGGTCCACCTGAACACAGACACAGACACACACACATGATATGTGTGTAACACACAGTATTTGTGTGTGTTGTTGGTGTGTGTGAGACCTGGTCTGAGTCCTGGTCGGCGGCTGCCAGCTCTCTGAAGTGATTCAGCAGATTTCTGTTCAGCTGGGCTTTGTCCGTCCCGTCGGTCTGATCCTGATCTCTGTTCTCAGCCAGACCCTGGTACCTGGTCTCTGGAGGGACACCTGAGGAGTAAGGGTTCATAATGAGACACAGACACACACACAGCCACACACAGACACACACACA
>JAPTMU010000082.1:223425-225173 GCA_028583405.1 Pogonophryne albipinna
ATCAGTATGTTGTGTCTCTACTTTAAAGAGTCCTTTCCTGCTGATGTTCAGGTGTATATCAGTATGTAGTGTCTCTACTTTAAAGAGTCCTCTCCCGCTGATGTTCAGGTGTATATCAGTATGTAGTGTCTCTACTTTAAAGAGTCCTCTCCCGCTGATGTTCAGGTGTATATCAGTATGTAGTGTCTCTACTTTAAAGAGTCCTCTCCCGCTGATGTTCAGGTGTATATCAGTATGTAGTGTCTCTACTTTAAAGAGTCCTCTCCTGCTGATGTTCAGGTGTATATCAGTATGTAGTGTCTCTACTTTAAAGAGTCCTCTCCTGCTGATGTTCAGGTGTATATCAGTATGTAGTGTCTCTACTTTAAAGAGTCCTCTCCTGCTGATGTTCAGGTGTATATCAGTATGTGGTGTCTCTACTTTAAAGAGTCCTCTCCTGCTGATATTCAGGTGTATATCAGTATGTGGTGACTCTACTTTAAAGAGTCCTCTCCTGCTGATGTTCAGGTGTATATCAGTATGTAGTGACTCTACTTTAAAGAGTCCTCTCCTGCTGATTTTTCAGGTGTATATCAGTATGTAGTATATCTACTTTAAAGAGTCCTCTCCTGATGATGTCCAGGTGTATATCAGTATGTAGTGTCTCTACTTTAAAGAGTCCTCTCCTGCTGATGTTCAGGTGTATATCAGTATGTCGTGTCTCTACTTTAAAGAGTCCTCTCCCGCTGATGTTCAGGTGTATATCAGTATGTAGTGTCTCTACTTTAAAGAGTCCTCTCCCGCTGATGTTCAGGTGTATATCAGTATGTAGTGTCTCTACTTTAAAGAGTCCTCTCCCGCTGATGTTCAGGTGTATATCAGTATGTAGTGTCTCTACTTTAAAGAGTCCTCTCCCGCTGATGTTCAGGTGTATATCAGTATGTAGTGTTTCTACTTTAAAGAGTCCTCTCCTGCTGATGTTCAGGTGTATATCAGTATGTAGTGTCTCTACTTTAAAGAGTCCTCTCCTGCTGATGTTCAGGTATATATCAGTATGTAGTGTCTCTACTTTAAAGAGTCCTCTCCTGCTGATGTTCAGGTGTATATCAGTATGTAGTGTCTCTACTTTAAAGAGTCCTCTCCTGCTGATGTTCAGGTGTATATCAGTATGTAGTGTCTCTACTTTAAAGAGTCCTCTCCTGCTGATGTTCAGGTGTATATCAGTATGTAGTGTCTCTACTTTAAAGAGTCCTCTCCTGCTGATGTTCAGGTGTATATCAGTATGTTGTGTCTCTACTTTAAAGAGTCCTTTCCTGCTGATGTTCAGGTGTATATCAGTATGTAGTGTCTCTACTTTAAAGAGTCCTCTCCCGCTGATGTTCAGGTGTATATCAGTATGTAGTGTCTCTACTTTAAAGAGTCCTCTCCCGCTGATGTTCAGGTGTGTATATCAGTATGTAGTGTCTCTACTTTAAAGAGTCCTCTCCCGCTGATGTTCAGGTGTATATCAGTATGTAGTGTCTCTACTTTAAAGAGTCCTCTCCTGCTGATGTTCAGGTGTATATCAGTATGTAGTGTCTCTACTTTAAAGAGTCCTCTCCTGCTGATGTTCAGGTGTATATCAGTATGTGTGTCTCTACTTTAAAGAGTCCTCTCCTGCTGATGTTCAGGTGTATATCAGTATGTGGTGTCTCTACTTTAAAGAGTCCTCTCCTGCTGATTTCAGGTGTATATCAGTATGTGGTGACTCTACTTTAAAGAGTCCTCTC
>JAPTMU010000082.1:226173-233673 GCA_028583405.1 Pogonophryne albipinna
GGAAGTGTTTCCTTGTACGATGTGAGGGTCTGAGGACAGAGGGTCTGAGGACAGAGGGTCTGAGGACAGAGGGTCTAAGGACAGAGGGTCTGAGGACAGAGGGTCTAACGACAGAGGGTCTAAGGACAGAGGGTCTAAGGACAGAGGGTCTGAGGACAGAGGGTCTAAGGACAGAGGGTGTAAGGACAGAGGGTCTGAGGACAGAGGGTCTGAGGACAGAGGGTGTCGTATTGTCATACTGATATTCTGTACACACTGTGAAGACCACTGAGACAAATATAACATTTGTGATATTGGGCTATATAAATAAACATTGATTGATTGATGGCCAACAAGGTCTTAACGAGGTCTTAACGAACAGTTACGGAGGTCTTAACGAGGTCTAGACAAACAGTAAACAAGGTCTAAACATCCAGTAAACAAAGTCATAACGAGGTCTTAACGAGGTCTTAACGAGGTCTTAACAAGGTCTTCAATAACAGTATACAAGGTCTAAACGAGGTCTACACAAACAGTAAACAAGGTCTTAACGAGGTCCTAACGAGGACTTAACGAGGTCTTAACAAGGTCTTAACGAGGTCTTCATAAACAGTTAACGAGGTCCTAACGATCCAACGATATTAACCTCATCATTGGAGTCTGTCTGGAGTGTTGTTATGATGATCTAATAAGACTTCCTGCGATACCTGTCCGTCCAGGTGTGCGGCGGTGCACTGGCTCTCTGAGCAGCTCCTCCTCAGCTCCTCCATATCGGTCTGTCTGCAGAGAGGAGCCTCATCCCCCATGTGGCTCCCCAGGGGGGGCCCTCCTCCTCCCCCCCCCAGGACAGCTGGTCCACCTGCGGGCTGAATCCTGCGTCCTGATTGGGCGGTGCGTGCTGCTGCGAGTAGGGGCGTAATCGTCACCCCTGCCTGTTGCAGTGGAGACAGAGTGATGGCCGTTGCCCAACGTCTGCCACATGGTGGACAGGAGCCCGGGGATTTCTGGGAAATGTAAGGCAAGTTTATTTAAAAAACAACTTTCAACACAAGGCAATTCAAAGTGCTTTACAAAAATGAGAGACATTAAGAAAATGGCATTTAAAATCAGTCATTAAAAAGCAAAGATAATAAATTAAACATTAAAAGAAAAAATACATGGATAAAAGTTACAGTGCAGTCTAAGATATGAATAGTTCAATCAAAAGCAGCGACAAAAAGCAAAGTCTTCTTGCTGGATTTAAAAGTAGTCAGAGTTGCAGCGGACCTGCAGGTTTCTGGGAGTTTGTTCCAGATATTTGGAGCATAATAACTGAACGCTGCTTCTCCAGGTTTAGTTCTGACTCTGGGGACAGAAAGCTGACCAGTCCCTGAAGACCTGAGAGATCTGGATGGTTCATCATTTAGCAGGAGGTCACAAATGTATTTTGGGCCTAAACCATTCAGTGCTTTATAAACCAGCAGCAGTATTTTGAAATCTATTCTTTGACACACAGGAAGCCAGTGTAAAGACTTCAGAACTGGACTGATCCACTTTCTTAGTGTTAGTGAGGAACCAGTGTAAAGACTTCAAAACTGGACTGATCCACTTTCTTAATGTCAGTGAGGAACCAGTGTAAAGACTCAGAACTGGACTGATCCACTTTCTTAGTGTCAGTGAGGAACCAGTGTAAAGACCTCAGAACTGGACTGATCCTCATTCTTAGTGTCAGTGAGGAACCAGTGTAAAGACTCAGAACTGGACTGATCCTCTTTCTTAGTGTCAGTGAGGAACCAGTGTAAAGACCTCAGAACTGGACTGATCCCTTTCTTAGTGTCAGTGAGGAACCAGTGTAAGACTTCAGAACTGGACTGATCCACTTTCTTAGTGTTAGTGAGGAACCAGTGTAAAGACTTCAGAACTGGACTGATCCTCATTCTTAGTGTCAGTGAGGAACCAGTGTAAAGACCTCAGAACTGGACTGATCCTCATTCTTAGTGTCAGTGAGGAACCAGTGTAAAGACCTCAGAACTGGACTGATCCACTTTCTTAGTGTTAGTGAGGAACCAGTGTAAAGATCAGAACTGGACTGATCCTCATTCTTAGTGTCAGTGAGGAACCAGTGTAAAGACCTCAGAACTGGACTGATCTCATTCTTAGTGTCAGTGAGGAACCATTGTAAGACCTCAGAACTGGACTGATCCACTTTCTTAGTGTTATTTAGGAACCAGTGTAAGACTCAGAACTGGACTGATCCACTTTCTTAGTGTTAGTGAGGAACCAGTGTAAAGACTCAGAACTGGACTGATCCACTTTCTTAGTGTCAGTGAGAACCAGTGTAGAGACCTCAGAACTGGACTGATCCACTTCTTAGTGTTAGTGAGGAACCATGTAAAGACTCAGAACTGGACTGATCCACTTTTTAGTGTTAGTGAGGAACCAGTGTAAAGACCTCAGAACTGGACTGATCCACTTTTTGTGTTCGTGAAGGAACCAGTGTAAAGACCTCAGAACTGGACTGATCCTCTTCTTAGTGTTAGTGAGGAACCAGTGTAAAGACTTCAGAACTGGACTGATCTTTCTTAGTGTTAGTGAGGAACCAGTGTAAAGACTCAGAACTGGACTGATCCTCTTTCTTAGTGTAGAGAGGAACCAGTGTAAAGACTTCATAACTGGACTGATCCTCTTTCTTAGTGTTAGAGAGGAACCAGTGTAAAGACTTCAGAACTGGACTGATCCTCTTTCTTAGTGTTAGTGAGGAACCAGTGTAAAGACTTCAGAACTGGACTGATCCACTTTCTTAGTGTTAGTGAGGAACCAGTGTAAAGACTTCAGAACTGGACTGATCCACTTTCTTAGTGTTAGTGAGGAACCAGTGTAAAGACTTCAGAACTGGACTGATCCTCTTTCTTAGTGTTAGTGAGAACCAGTGTAAAGACTTCAGAACTGGACTGATCACTTTCTTAGTGTTAGTGAGGAACCAGTGTAAAGACTTCAGAACTGGACTGATCCACTTTCTTAGTGTTAGTGAGGAACCAGTGTAAAGACTCAGAACTGGACTGATCCTCTTTCTTAGTGTCAGAAGGAACCAGTGTAAAGACCTCAGAACTGGACTGATCTCTTTCTTAGTGTTAGAGAGGAACCAGTGTAAAGACTTCAGAACTGGACTGATCCTTTCTTAGTGTCAGAGAGGAACCAGTGTAAAGACATCAGAACTGGACTGATCCTCTTTCTTAGTGTCAGAGAGGAACCAGTGTAAAGACCTCATAACTTGACTGATCCTCTTTCTTAGTGTAGAGAGGAACCAGTGTAAAGACTTCAGAACGACTGATCCTCTTTCTTAGTGTAGTGAGGAACCAGTGTAAAGACTTCAGAACTGGACTGATCCACTTTCTTAGTGTTAGTGAGGAACCAGTGTAAAGACTTCAGAACTGGACTGATCCACTTTCTTAGTGTTAGTGAGGAACCAGTGTAAAGACTTCAGAACTGGACTGATCCTCTTTCTTAGTGTTAGTGAGGAACCAGTGTAAAGACTTCAGAACTGGACTGATCCACTTTCTTAGTGTTAGTGAGGAACCAGTGTAAAGACTTCAGAACTGGACTGATCCACTTTCTTAGTGTAGGTGAGGAACCAGTGTAAAGACTTCAGAACTGGACTGATCCTCTTTCTTAGTGTCAGTGAGGAACCAGTGTAAAGACTTCAGAACTGAACTGATCCACTTTCTCAGTGTTAGTGAGGAACCAGTGTAAAGACTTCAGAACTGGACTGATCCTCTTTCTTAGTGTTAGAGAGGAACCAGTGTAAAGACTTCAGAACTGGACTGATCCACTTTCTTAGTGTCAGAGAGGAACCAGTGTAAAGACCACATAACTGGACTGATCCTCTTTCTTAGTGTCAGTGAGGAACCAGTGTAAAGACTTCAAAACTGGCCTGATCCACTTTCTTAGTGTCAGTGAGGAACCAGTGTAAAGATTTCAGAACTGGACTGATCCTCTTTCTTAGTGTTAGTGAGGAACCAGTGTAAAGACTTCAGAACTGGACTGATCCACTTTCTTAGTGTTAGAGAGGAACCAGTGTAAAGACCACATAACTGGACTGATCCTCTTTCTTAGTATCAGTGAGGAACCAGTGTAAAGACTTCAGAACTGGACTGATCCACTTTCTTAGTGTCAGTGAGGAACCAGTGTAAAGACTTCAGAACTGGACTGATCCTCATTCTTAGTGTCAGTGAGGAACCAGTGTAAAGACATCAGAACTGGACTGATCCACTTTCTTAGTGTCAGTGAGGAACCAGTGTAAAGACTTCAGAACTTGACTGATCCACTTTCTTAGTGTTAGTGAGGAACCATTGTAAAGACCTCAGAACTGGACTGATCCTCTTTCTTAGTGTTAGTGAGGAACCAGTGTAAAGACCTCAGAACTGGACTGATCTACTTTCTTAGTGTTAGTGAGGAACCAGTGTACATACTTCAGAACTGGACTGATCCACTTTCTTAGTGTTAGTGAGGAACCAGTGTAAAGACTTCAGCACTGGAATGATCCACTTTCTTAGTGTTAGTGAGGAACCAGTGTAAAGACTTCAGAACAGGACTGATCCTTTTTCTTAGTGTTAGTGAGGAACCAGTGTAAAGACTTCAGAACTGGACTGATCCACTTTCTTAGTGTTAGTGAGGAACCAGTGTAAAGACCTCAGAACTGGACTGATCCACTTTCTTAGTGTTAGTGAGGAACCAGTGTAGAGACCTCAGAACTGGACTGATCCACTTTCTTAGTGTTAGTGAGGAACCAGTGTAGAGACCTCAGAACTGGACTGATCCACTTTCTTAGTGTTAGTGAGGAACCAGTGTAAAGACCTCAGAACTGGACTGATCCACTTTCTTAGTGTTAGTGAGGAACCAGTGTAAAGACCTCAGAACTGGACTGATCCACTTTCTTAGTGTTAGTGAGGAACCAGTGTAGAGACCTCAGAACTGGACTGATCCACTTTCTTAGTGTTAGTGAGGAACCAGTGTAGAGACCTCAGAACTGGACTGATCCAGTTTCTTAGTGTTAGAGAGGAACCAGTGTAAAGACCTCAGAACTGGACTGATCCACTTTAGTAGTGTTAGTGAGGAACCAGTGTAAAGACTTCAGAACTGGACTGATCCACTTTCTTAGTGTTAGTGACTGACTGGAACACATCCAAACAGTTATTTAAATGAAAGAAGTTACTCAACTGTTGAAAAACAACTTTTTCAATGATTTTACCTAGAAATGGGAGGTTTGATATGGGCCTGTAATTGTTCATTACTGAAGCATCTAGATTATTCTTTTTTAAGAGCGGTTTAATGACTGCAGTTTTCAGGGCCTGTGGAAAAATACCTGAGTGAAGAGACTTGTTTACTATATGAAGTAGATCTGAGGCCATGCAACGAAAAACATCTTTGAAAAATCCTGTTGGAATAATATCAAGGCAGCAGGAGGAGGATTTCAGAAGTTGAATAATGTCCTCTAGGTTTTTATCATTAATCTGATGGAATTGTGTCATGGTGTTTGAATTGATGTTAAGTGGACACAGAGACAACACATTTGCTGTTCCTGATGCAGAGGCACTGACTGCTTGTCTGATGTTCTGAATGTTGTCAGTGAAGGAGGCAAAATCATTGCACGCCCTGGTGGATAGAAATTCAGAGGCTACTGACACTGGGGGTTAGTTAGTCTGTCGACGGTAGCAAACAAGGCACGTGCGTTGTTTTTGTTTTTGGTAATGATGTCAGAGAAGAAAGATTGTCAGGCAAATTTCAATTCCAAATGATAAAGGCCAAGTCTCTCTTTATAGATTTCAAAGTGAACCTGGAGATTTGTTTTTCGCCACCTACGTTCAGCTTTTCGACATTCTCTTTTCTCTGTTCTCACGGTCATGGCCTTTCTCCATGGAGATATTTTCTTGCCAGACACTTTCTTTACCTTAGTTGGAGCAACATTTTAAATTTTTGAATTAAAATGATCTACTAGCTCATTTACTGAGATGTTAGCAGGGGCAAGTGTGGAAGAAAAATTCTGAGTAAACATTTCCCTAGTGTTTTCAGTTAAATATCGCTTTGTGGTTTCCTCTTTTGTAGTCACAATAAGCGTGATGAAATCAGAGCATGTGACAGAAAGAGAAGGCGGGACTTCTCACCGTGAATCAGCGTCTCCTTCAGCCTCCGGTTCTCCGACTGAAGATCCTCCTTCTCTCGCTCCAGAACTCTGACTCTGGACCGCAGGAAGAGAAGCTCAGCCAACGAGGGGTCACCTGACGGGTCACCTGACTCCACCTTCACCACCTGCAGGGGGGCGGAGTCACAGAGACACAGGTGATCAATCTCACCTGACTCCACCTTCACCACCTGCAGGGGGCGGAGTCACAGAGACACAGGTGATCACTCTCACCTGACTCCACCTTCACCACCTGAAGGGGGCGGAGTCACAGAGCGTCAGGTATTCACTCTCACCTGACTCCACCTCACACACACACAAACACAAACACAAACACGCACACACGCACAAACACGCACAAACACACTCACACACGCACACACACACACTCTCACACTCTCACACACAAACACACTCACACACGCACAAACACGCACAAACACACTCACACACGCACACACACACATACACACACATACTCTCACACACACACACACTCTCACATACACACACACTCACGCACACACACACACACGCACACGGACAGTGAGAGAGAGGGGCTTGACCGGGGCTTGACCCACGTCGCTCAACACGGCTCAATAGGCACACTGTAGACACTAATTAGAAGAACACAGACTAAAACAGCAATGTACAGAAGAATCAGATGATTAAACATGATCTTAACATTTATTTTAACATTTATTTTCTTTGCATTTTTTTGGAATGATTATTTGAATGACTTTCTGCTGACACTAGGTGGGGCTGTGCCCCTAAAGGCCAGTCGCCACTGACACACACACACTCTCATTAACACACACTCTCTCTCTCATTAACACACACTCTCTCTCACACACACACACAAACTCTCGTTAACACACACTCTCTCTCACACACACACACACACACACACTCTCTCATTAACACACACTCTCTCTCACACACAAACACACACACACACAAACTCTCGTTAACACACACTCTCTCTCACACACACTCTCATTAACACACACTGTCTCTCACACATACTCTCATTAACACACACTCTCTCTCACACACAAACACACACACACACAAACTCTCGTTAACACACACTCTCTCTCACACACACTCTCATTAACACACACTGTCTCTCACACACACTCTCATTAACACACACACACATATACAAAGGGCCGTCCTTCCCTACAGGCCGATCATGCAGGCTGTATGGGGCCTTGGCTTATGAGCTCGGCTTGTGCGCAGTTCTCCGCACACAGCGCCTAAAAAACATGGAGCATTTTTTCCCCTTTTATTCATTTTTATGTCAATTTGCACATTTCATGGTGACGCTCAGCCTCTCCCCTTAACTCCTAACAGTCATCGTC
>JAPTMU010000082.1:238673-241173 GCA_028583405.1 Pogonophryne albipinna
GGTATCCCCGGGAGGCAGGAGAGGCCAGACAGGTTCCGAAGCGCGCCACCGACGGGCCGATGGCAGCATGGGCGACGTCCGAAACCGTCGAGGCGAGACGGGGTCCAGGAGTGCGCAACCCAGGCGCCGATGAAAACGTGAGTGGCGTCTGGAACTTCCGTCGAGGTGGTGAAAAAGGTGAGAGTGTCCACACGAGGTCAACCGGCTGGTCGAACCTCCTCTCCGGCACCGGAAAAATTTGTTAACAGTCAGATGTTAACCGACTAATTTTCGACAGCCGTTCGCAGCTAGCCGTTAGCTGCTAGCTGGCAGCCATGGGTAGCTGCTAGCCGTCGTTAGCCCCTCGTGGTTAGCCGCTAGTCGCCACCAGCTAGCGCAGCCGGGACGTGCAGCCGCACGCCCTGAAGAAACAAGCCCACGAGGTAGCAATCGGGTTGCTGGTCGACCCAGCAGGTCGTGCATCGTCCCCCCGTTGGTTGGAAAGCCGATAAGGGAACGGCAACGTCCCCAGCCTTCTGCGGGGCGCGCACCGAGCCTCAGTCCGCGTGCCGGTGGCAGCCACGGACGATTCCAAAAAATCCCCGGCATTTCAACAAAAAAACTATGAATTATGTCCCAGTGTATTAATAGGTGGTCACCACAATACTCTATAATACTGAGTCTATCCTTTACTATACTCACATATACTATAGTACTCAGTAATACTGTGTTATACTTTAGATTTAAGGCTTTATCCTCATGTAGCTACAGAGTTGATACAGAATCCTCCAACAGAGCAACATGAATGTATACAGACATCAAATGATAACAGATACACCAGATACACCAGATACAACAGATACAAGAGATACAACAGATACAACAGATACAAGAGATACAACAGACACAACAGATACAAGAGATACACCAGATACAACAGATACAACAGATACAAGAGATACAACAGATACAACAGATACAAGAGATACACCAGATACACCAGATACAACAGATACAACAGATACAACAGATACAACAGACACAACAGATACAAGAGATACACCAGATACAACAGATACAACAGATACAAGAGATACAACAGATACAACAGATACAAGAGATACACCAGATACACCAGATACACCAGATACAACAGATACAACAGATACAACAGATACAAGAGATACAATAGATACAATAGATACAACAGATACAACAGATACAACAGATACAAGTGATACACCAGATACAACAGATACAATAGATACACCAGATACACCAGATACAAGAGATACACCAGATACAAGAGATACAACAGATACACCAGATACAACAGATACACCAGATACACCAGATACAATAGATACAATAGATACAACAGATACAACAGATACAAGAGATACACCAGATACACCAGATACAATAGATACAAGAGATACAACAGATACAACAGATACAACAGATACAACAGATACAACAGATACAAGTGATACACCAGATACAACAGATACAATAGATACACCAGATACACCAGATACAAGAGATACACCAGATACAAGAGATACAACAGATACACCAGATACAACAGATACACCAGATACACCAGATACAATAGATACAACAGATACAACAGATACAAGAGATACACCAGATACAACAGATACAATAGATACACCAGATACACCAGATACAAGAGATACACCAGATACACCAGATACAACAGATACAATAGATACACCAGATACACCAGATACAACAGATACAAGAGATACAACAGATACAATAGATACAACAGATACAAGAGATACACCAGATACAACAGATACAATAGATACACCAGATACACCAGATACAACAGATACAAGAGATACAACAGATACAACAGATACAAGAGATACACCAGATACAACAGATACAAGAGATACACCAGATACACCAGATACAACAGATACAATAGATACACCAGATACACCAGATACAACAGATACAAGAGATACAACAGATACAACAGATACAAGAGATACAATAGATACAATAGATACAACAGATACAACAGATACAAGAGATACACCAGATACACCAGATACAACAGATACAACAGATACAACAGATACAAGAGATACACCAGATACAAGAGATACAATAGATACAACAGATACAACAGATACAACAGATACAAGAGATACACCAGATACACCAGATACAACAGATACAACAGATACAACAGATACAACAGATACACCAGATACAACAGATACAAGAGATACACCAGATACACCAGATACAACAGATACAATAGATACACCAGATACAACAGATACAAGAGATACACCAGATACAACAGATACAAGAGATACACCAGATACACCAGATACAACAGATACAACAGATACAACAGATACAACAGATACAAGAGATACACCAGATACAACAGATACAATAGATACACCAGATACACCAGATACAACAGATACAACAGATACAAGAGATACAACAGATACAACAGATACAATAGATACAC
>JAPTMU010000082.1:246173-258673 GCA_028583405.1 Pogonophryne albipinna
GAGCTGCACGTCGGTGCAGCCGGGGAAGCTGAGGGTCCGCTGCAAGACCTGCAGGAACACAACGCTTACTCTCAACAGGGTGAGAGACTCAGGGGGAGGACTCATAATGCTGACTCAGGTCAGGGTTCAGGACTCATTGTGCTGACTCAGGTCAGGGGTCAGGACTCATAATGCTGACTCAGGTCAGGGGTCAGGACTCATAGTGCTGACTCAGGTCAGGGGTCAGGACTCATTGTGCTGACTCAGGTCAGGGTTCAGGACTCATAATGCTGACTCAGGTCAGGGTTCAGGACTCATTGTGCTGACTCATGTCAGGGTGCAGGACTCATCATGCTGACTCAGGTCAGGGTTCAGGACTCATAATGCTGACTCAGGTCAGGGTTCAGGACTCATCATGCTGACTCAGGTCAGGGTTCAGGACACATAATGCTGACTCAGGGTTCAGGACTCATCATGCTGACTCAGGTCAGGGTTCAGGACTCATAATGCTGACTCAGGTCAGGGTTCAGGACTCATAATGCTGACTCAGGGTTCAGGACTCATAATGCTGACTCAGGTCAGGGTTCAGGACTCATAATGCTGACTCAGGGTTCAGGACTCATAATGTTGACTCAGGTCAGGGTTCAGGACTCATGATGCTGACTCAGGGTTCAGGACTCATCATGCTGACTCAGGTCAGGGTTCAGGACTCATCATGCTGACTCAGGTCAGGGTTCAGGACTCATCATGCTGACTCAGGTCAGGGTTCAGGACTCATCATGCTGACTCAGGTCAGGGTTCAGGACTCATCATGCTGACTCAGGTCAGGGTTCAGGACTCATCATGCTGACTCAGGTCAGGGTTCAGGACTCATAATGCTGACTCAGGTCAGGGTTCAGGACTCATAATGCTGACTCAGGTCAGGGTTTAGGTCTCATAATGCTGACTCAGGTCAGGGTTCAGGACTCATAATGCTGACTCAGGTCAGGGTTCAGGACTCATAATGCTGACTCAGGTCAGGGTTCAGGACTCATAATGCTGACTCAGGTCAGGGTTTAGGTCTCATAATGCTGACTCAGGTCAGGGTTCAGGACTCATAATGCTGACTCAGGTCAGGGTTCAGGACTCATGATGCTGACTCAGGTCAGGGTTCAGGACTCATAATGCTGACTCAGGTCAGGGTTTAGGTCTCATAATGCTGACTCAGGTCAGGGTTCAGGACTCATAATGCTGACTCAGGTCAGGGTTCAGGACTCATGATGCTGACTCAGGTCAGGGTTCAGGACTCATAATGCTGACTCAGGTCAGGGTTCAGGACTCATAATGCTGACTCAGGTCAGGGTTCAGGACTCATGATGCTGACTCAGGTCAGGGTTCAGGACTCATAATGCTGACTCAGGTCAGGGTTCAGGACTCATAATGCTGACTCATGTCAGGGTTCAGGACTCATAGTGCTGACTCAGGTCAGGGTTCAGGACTCATAATGCTGACTCAGGTCAGGGTTTAGGTCTCATAATGCTGACTCAGGTCAGGGTTCAGGACTCATAATGCTGACTCAGGTCAGGGTTCAGGACTCATCATGCTGACTCAGGTCAGGGTTCAGGACTCATAGTGCTGACTCATGTCAGGGTTCAGGACTCATAGTGCTGACTCAGGTCAGGGTTCAGGACTCATCATGCTGACTCAGGTCAGGGTTCAGGACTCATAATGCTGACTCAGGACAGGGGTTAGGACTCATAATGCTGACTCAGGTCAGGGTTCAGGACTCATAATGCTGACTCAGGTCAGGGTTCAGGACTCATAATGCTGACTCAGGTCAGGGTTCAGGACTCATAATGCTGACTCAGGTCAGGGTTCAGGACTCATCATGCTGACTCATGTCAGGGTTCAGGACTCATAATGCTGACCCAGGTCAGGGTTCAGGACTCATAATGCTGACTCAGGTCAGGGTTCAGGACTCATCATGCTGACTCAGGTCAGGGTTCAGGACTCATAGTGCTGACTCATGTCAGGGTTCAGGACTCATAGTGCTGACTCAGGTCAGGGTTCAGGACTCATCATGCTGACTCAGGTCAGGGTTCAGGACTCATAATGCTGACTCAGGACAGGGGTTAGGACTCATAATGCTGACTCAGGTCAGGGTTCAGGACTCATAATGCTGACTCAGGTCAGGGTTCAGGACTCATAATGCTGACTCAGGTCAGGGTTCAGGACTCATAATGCTGACTCAGGTCAGGGTTCAGGACTCATCATGCTGACTCATGTCATGGTTCAGGACTCATAATGCTGACCCAGGTCAGGGTTCAGGACTCATAATGCTGACCCAGGTCAGGGTTCAGGACTCATAATGCTGACTCAGGTCAGGGTTCAGGACTCATAATGCTGACCCAGGTCAGGGTTCAGGACTCATAATGCTGACCCAGGTCAGGGTTCAGGACTCATAATGCTGACTCAGGTCAGGGTTCAGGACTCATAATGCTGACCCAGGTCAGGGTTCAGGACTCATAATGCTGACCCAGGTCAGGGGGAAGGAGGTGGGAGTAAGTCCTATATGTGCAACTGATGTTTTATTAAATGCTACCTCTCAGGGTCCATCCTGCTGGGATGACGTTCTCCTCCGAGGCCGTATCCATGGTGTGTGTCAATCAGACGGCTGTCAAGGCAACGAAGCAGTAAGAGGGGGCGGGGCTAATATTTTATAAAGCCACCAGAGCATTCTGGGAGATGTAGTTTATCCACTGTTTGTTGTGTGTGTGCAGGAGTTCTATATGAAGTGTGCGTCCCACCCGACCTCCGACGACGACCTCTCTGTGGCCCTGGACCTTATCATGACCAACATTAGGAGCGTGCCCTGCATCGCCTGCACCGACATCATGTAACACATGCACAAACACACACTCACACGCACACATACTTACACATGCACAAACACGCACAAACACACACACACACACACTTACTCACTCATACACACACACACATGCACACACACATACATACACACACACTTACTCACACACACACACACTTACACACACACGCATGCCGTCATAGCCCCTCGGTCTGGCCATGAAGCCCTGAAAATAATTGTCCGTCCTACGGCCACCATGGCCCGCGTGCCCCTGATACTGTTAGCATCTCGAAGTTGCTTTAAAAGCGTCAGAACAGGTTTCTGAACTGCGTTATGCTGCGTTCACAACGGACGCAATGCGAATATTCTCATCGCTCTTACCGCTGGAGTTCTATTTCGTCCCTACTGACTGCCAGAGGCTTTACCACTGGATAGGTCCATCGCGCGCATGCGCCGTACGAGTACCAATCACAACAAAGTCACCTGTGACCCACGTGACACCGGCTATATCAGCCGGTGTCATTAGGGGATCTGTTCCTTTCATCTTCTCGCTGCGCGAGAGTACCGTGGCTACAATATTGTAGCCTACAGCGTTCAGTTGGAACGTTTGCTTTAAGGATTTCTCTGCATCCAGCTGGCTGCGTGCAGCTTCGCAACTCATCCAGTCTGAGCCGCGGGGTTACCCGTCCTCCAGGTGCTGTGGCCGGCTGCGCAGAAAACTTCAACGGACAGGTTGGTGTCGGCTTGGTCGGTGATGGCAGTGTTTCCACTCCCTCTCCCAGGAGTTGCGCTCTCTGTACTTTTCTGATAGCGCGGCGTTGCGCCAAGCTATCATTAGCATCTTGACAGACAAGCAGTCAGTGCCTCTGCATCAGGTACAGCAAATGTGTTGTCTCTGTGTCCACTTAACATCAATTCAAACACCATGACACAGTTCCATCAGATTAATGATAAAAACCTAGAGGACATTATTCAACTTCTGAAGTCCTCCTCCTGCTGCCTTGATATTATTCAAAGATGTTTTTCGTTGCATGGCCTCAGATCTACTTCATATAGTAAACAAGTCTCTTCACTCAGGTATTTTTCCACAGGCCCTGAAAACTGCAGTCATTAAACCGCTCTTAAAAAAGAATAATCTAGATGCTTCAGTAATGAACAATTACAGGCCCATATCAAACCTCCCATTTCTAGGTAAAATCATTGAAAAAGTTGTTTTTCAACAGTTGAGTATTTTCTTGCATTTAAATAACTGTTTGGATGTGTTCCAGTCAGGCTTTCGTCCAAACCACAGCACTGAGACTGCTCTTGTAAAGGTCTTTAATGACATCCACCTAAACACAGACAGTGGCAGAACTTCAGTGTTAGTATTATTAGATCTCAGTGCTGCGTTTGACACTGTTGACCACAACATATTACTAGACCGACTGGAAAACTGGGTGCGACTTTCGGAAACAGTTCTAAATTGGTTTGAATCCTACTTAAAGGACAGAAACAACTTTGTTTCTATAGGTAAATACACATCTGAGTTGACAAATATGACATGTGGGGTACCTCAAGGCTCCATCTTTGGGCCTCTTCTCTTTAACATCTACATGCTACCACTGGCTCAGATAATGAAGAACAACAAAATAAGTTACCATAGCTATGCGGATGACACACAAATTTACGTAACCATTTCACTAGGAGACTATGCTCCAATTCAAACACTGAGTAAGTGCATTGAACAAATCAATGACTGGATGTGTCAGAACTTTCTCCAATTAAACAAAGATAAAACTGAGGTAATGGTTTTTGGAGCCAAGGCAGAACGTATAAAAGTTAGCGCTGAGCTTCAGTCTGCAATGTTCAAAACAACAGATAGAGCCAGAAATCTAGGTGTAGTCATGGACTCTGACCTGAGTTTCAACAGTCACATTAAAACAGTTACTAAATCAGCCTACTATCACCTAAAGAATATATCTAGGATTAAAAGACTAATGTCACAGCAGGATTTGGAAAAACTTGTCCATGCTTTTATCTTCAGTAGACTGGACTACTGCAATGGTGTCTTCACAGGTCTCACTAAAACATCTATTAGAAAGCTGCAGCTGATTCAGAACGCCGCTGCTCGAGTCCTCACTGACACAAAGAAAGTGGATCACTCCTGTTCTGAAGTCTTTACACTGGCTTCCTGTGTGTCAAAGAATAGATTTCAAAATACTGCTGCTGGTTTATAAAGCACTGAATGGTTTAGGCCCAAAATACATTTGTGACCTCCTGCTAAATGATGAACCATCCAGATCTCTCAGGTCTTCAGGGACTGGTCAGCTTTCTGTCCCCAGAGTCAGAACTAAACATGGAGAAGCAGCATTCAGTTATTATGCTCCAAACATCTGGAACAAACTCCCAGAAACCTGCAGGTCCGCTGCAACTCTGACTACTTTCAAATCCAGCAAGAAGACTTTGCTTTTTGTCGCTGCTTTTAATTGAACTATTCATATCTTAGACTGCACTGTATCTTTTATCTTTTAATGTTTATTTTATTCGCTTTTCTTTTTAATGATTTTAAATGCCTTTGTCTGAATGTCTTTCATTTTTTGTAAAGCACTTTGAATTGCCTTGTGTTGAAAAGTGCTATATAAATAAACTTGCCTTGAGTTCCAGCTTTTGTCGTGTCCTCTTGTTTAGCTAGTTAGCAGTAGCGCGGCTCAGCCTAACCGTGTCCTGCCCGGTCAGCCACTTTGGCTGACGCTTGAGGTAAGCACCGGATTACCCGTGCTGTTTTTTCTTTAGAAGTCAGTTTCCTTAGCTTGTGTTTCGCTATTATACTCAACCAGTGAAGGCAGTGTTTTCACCCCTGCTCCTGGTAGGAGTGTTCCTTGAATGTGAGCAGCAGTCGGCTGGCTAGCTGCCCTGTAAAGCTTCCTTATTTGGTAGCTCTGTGCTTTGTTTACTCAGCTAGGTGAAGGCAGTGCTCTCGCTCCCCGCTCCCCCTGCTGGTTGCTCCGTGCTTCGTTTACTCAGCTAGTTGAAGGCAGTGCTCTCGCTCCCCGCTCCCTCTGCTGGTTGCTCCGTGCTTCGTTTACTCAGCTAGGTGAAGGCAGTGCTCTCGCTCCCCGCTCCCTCTGCTAGTAACGCGGGTGTAGGACATTACACCCCTCTCGTGTTCGGGGAGTAGGAGCAGGGCTCTTCTCCTTCCGTTCAGCAGGTAGCCGGTGAAGGCTGTGTTCTCGCACCCCGCTCCCGGTTACGCTGCATCCGGCTACCTACATGATGGCTCATCCATGTAGCGCCTGTATGGCTTCTCTCGAGCCTGAGGATGGCCACGACCGCTGCCCCTCTTGCCTTGGTCCCGAGCATTTGAGGGAGGGTCTCACGCAGGACGCCTGCATGAACTGTAGCTGCATGACTTGGGCGCTCAGAGCGGCCAGAGTCGGAGAGGTGGAGCGTCTGGCAGCAGCCAACGGACACCTCTCCTTGTCGCATCTTCCCCCAGCTCAGTTCGGCCTTTCCCGGCGACCCGAGGGAGCGATGGCTACGGGTTCGCCCCCCAACAGGAGGACTAGAAACAGGCTGTCCTCTAAGGTGGATTGGTTAGCCGCCGACATGGACATGATGAAGTCGTTCTTCTTAGCCCTTCAGCCAGGGGCCGGTATAGGAGCTGCTGGCTTGCCGCCTGCCCCTCCTTCGGTTGCCGCACCTCTGCACGAGGATGCCATGTCACTAGCGGCCTCGACTAACCTCTTCAATGAAGAGGTGGAGGACGAGGCCCCGCTCACTCCCGGGGAGGCTTCCCACTCCATGGCGGCCGTTATTCGTGCGGCCCTGGCACACTTGCAGCTTCCGGTTCCGCAGGCCGACGCAGCTCAGGCTAGCGCCTTCTTCAGGAATAGGGTTGGGTACCGAGAACCGGTTCCAACATTTCGATTCCAACGGCATCATTTAGAAATGTGAATTTCGGTTCCGCTTTTCGATGCCTGAGGAAATGTTTCTCGCCGCTCTCCATAGCCTACTGTATGACTGCGGCGGGGCGGGAAATGTAGCATTGTACCCATAGATATATATAAACACGTGTTTATATATATCTATGGTTGTACCCAGCGCCATATTATATATTATATTATACTATTATATGGCTCTGGTTGTACCTCACTTCCTACAGCGTAACCTGGGACCAGGGCCGGCCCGTTGCACTGGCGTTATAGATGTTCGCCTAGGGCGCCAGATCTGGGAGGCGCCGCGCTGACATCTCTGGGAGGGAAACAAATGTTTTGACCGTTGGTGCTCATCCTAATGTTCGGCCTTGATGTAACAACATTCATAATTAAGTAAATGTAACACACTTTTCACCCCGTTACACTTTTCATTGGCCCTGTACGATGGGCGCTGTAAGTGATGAAAATGGGGGATGTTGGCTTATCTGGCGCCCGAAGCTCACAGCCAAAGTGCGAGTGAGAGAGGGAGAGAGGGAGGGTGCACCGGTATGCGCTGTTGTTATTAGCATCTGGTGCTAGCTGCTCTAACGGAAGAACAAAAGATGTTTCTCCAATGATGTGGAGGGAGAGTCCTCTCCAGTCAGACTGAGGCTGATAACTACAGCTCAGTGAGGTAAAGGACTTTTGAGTGTTTAGATAGTTCACTTTAGTCTAAGTTATCTCAGTGGGTCTCAAACGTTTTGATCACAATTCACAAACAGATTGAAGCATTTTACTTTAAAATGTTCAAACATTTCTTCCCGGTTTGCCTGAGAAGGCAGATATGCTTTTTTTCCTCAACAAGATCTGTTTTTAAATGGGGGGGGGGGGGTTCCTTTAAAAGTTGCACTGTTGTAGCTTCAGTGGTTCAGGTTACAGTTACATAGCAGTGAATATAAACAGACTGATTCATGTGAATATTACTGTAAACTAACCTGTGTAAAAGTTTCTCGAATAAATGTAATTTTCTTGGTGGAAGAAGCGTGTATCATTTTGTTACCCTGCCCCTCAAAAAATCGGAATTGAGAACCGTTAAGAACCGGAATCGAAAAGTAGAATCGGAATCGGAATCAGAATCGTGGAAATTCAAACGATACCCAACCCTATTCAGGAATAGCCCTGCCCCTGTCCCCCTCACCATTCCTCCTTCAGAGGAGTACCTGAGGGAGCTCCATGCATACTGGAGAGACACCAAGGCCCTTTCCCGCTTTAGCTCTGATGCCCGGACCCTGGCTGCCATGCAGGATCCGGCGAGGGTGGGGCTGGGTCGGATGCCACCCATCGAGCCTGCCATCGCCTCCCTGATTCTGGCTCCTGATGAGGCTCTAAGGCCTGAGGTCAGGTGCCCTCGGCCTCAGTGCAGGGTCACTGACGAACTGCTCTGTAAGGCCTACGACGCAGCGGTACACATGGGTCGTATCGGGAACTCTCTCTCCCATCTAATGCTGGCCGCCTCCGCCTCTCTGCAGCAGGCTCCGGCTGAGCCTTCTCTGCTGGGCCTCAGTGATGCATCACTGCAGGCCTTTGCCCTAATGACTAGGGAATTGGGACGAGTTATGTCCCTACTGGTGCAGACTCAACGCCAGGTTTGGCTGGCTCAGTCGCCACTAACGGAGACCTGTAGGAGTGTTATGGGCATAGATATGTCTCATAATTATTTGTGTGAACATAAAAATAATTTATGTGTAAATATGTGATTTGTGACTCTGCTCGTGGATCTCAACTCTCTGCTCGTGGATCTCATATCTCTGCTCGTGGATCTCACATCTCTGCTCGTGGATCTCAACTCTCTGCTCGTGGATCTCACATCTCTGCTCGTGGATCTCACATCTCTGCTCGTGGATCTCACATCTCTGCTCGTGGATCTCAAATCTCTGCTCGTGGATCTCAACTCTCTGCTCGTGGATCTCACATCTCTGCTCGTGGATCTCACATCTCTGCTCGTGGATCTCAACTCTCTGCTCGTGGATCTCACATCTCTGCTGGTGGATCTCAACTCTCTGCTCGTGGATCTCAACTCTCTGCTCGTGGATCTCAAATCTCTGCTCGTGGATCTCAAGTCTCTGCTCGTGGATCTCAACTCTCTGCTCGTGGATCTCAACTCTCTGCTCGTGGATCTCAAGTCTCTGCTCATGGATCTCAACTCTCTGCTCGTGGATCTCAACTCTCTGCTCGTGGATCTCAAATCTCTGCTGGTGGATCTCAACTCTCTGCTGGTGGATCTCAACTCTCTGCTTGTGGATCTCAACTCTCTGCTCGTGGATCTCAAATCTCTGCTCGTGGATCTCAACTCTCTGCTCGTGGATCTCAACTCTCTGCTCGTGGATCTCAACTCTCTGCTCGTGGATCTCAACTCTCTGCTCGTGGATATCACCTCTCTGCTCGTGGATCTCACATCTCTGCTCGTGGATCTCAAATCTCTGCTCGTGGATCTCAACTCTCTGCTCGTGGATCTCAAATCTCTGCTCGTGGATCTCAACTCTCTGCTCGTGGATCTCAAATCTCTGCTCGTGGATCTCAACTCTCTGCTCGTGGATCTCAACTCTCTGCTCGTGGATCTCACATCTCTGCTCGTGGATCTCACATCTCTGCTCGTGGATCTCAACTCTCTGCTCGTGGATCTCAACTCTCTGCTCGTGGATCTCACATCTCTGCTCGTGGATCTCACATCTCTGCTCGTGGATCTCAACTCTCTGCTCGTGGATCTCAACTCTCTGCTCGTGGATCTCACATCTCTGCTCGTGGATCTCAAATCTCTGCTCGTGGATCTCAAATCTCTGCTGGTGGATCTCAAATCTCTGCTCGTGGATCTCATATCTCTGCTCGTGGATCTCACATCTCTGCTGGTGGATCTCAACTCTCTGCTCGTGGATCTCAACTCTCTGCTCGTGGATCTCAAATCTCTGCTCGTGGATCTCAACTCTCTGCTCGTGGATCTCAAATCTCTGCTCGTGGATCTCAAATCTCTGCTCGTGGATCTCAACTCTCTGCTCGTGGATCTCAACTCTCTGCTCGTGGATCTCAAATCTCTGCTCGTGGATCTCAAATCTCTGCTCGTGGATCTCAACTCTCTGCTCGTGGATCTCAAATCTCTGCTCGTGGATCTCAAATCTCTGCTCGTGGATCTCAACTCTCTGCTCGTGGATCTCAACTCTCTGCTCGTGGATCTCAAATCTCTGCTCGTGGATCTGAAATCTCTGCTCGTGGATCTCAAATCTCTGCTCGTGGATCTCAAATCTCTGCTCGTGGATCTCAAATCTCTGCTCGTGGATCTCACATCTCTGCTGGTGGATCTCAACTCTCTGCTCGTGGATCTCAAATCTCTGCTCGTGGATCTCAAATCTCTGCTCGTGGATCTCAAATCTCTGCTCGTGGATCTCAACTCTCTGCTCGTGGATCTCACATCTCTGCTCGTGGATCTCAACTCTCTGCTCGTGGATCTCAAATCTCTGCTCGTGGATCTCAAATCTCTGCTCGTGGATCTCACATCTCTGCTCGTGGATCTCAAATCTCTGCTCGTGGATCTCAACTCTCTGCTCGTGGATCTCAAATCTCTGCTCGTGGATCTCAACTCTCTGCTCGTGGATCTCACATCTCTGCTGGTGGATCTCAACTCTCTGCTCGTGGATCTCAAATCTCTGCTCGTGGATCTCACATCTCTGCTGGTGGATCTCAACTCTCTGCTCGTGGATCTCAAATCTCTGCTCGTGGATCTCAACTCTCTGCTCGTGGATCTCACATCTCTGCTGGTGGATCTCAACTCTCTGCTCGTGGATCTCAAATCTCTGCTCGTGGATCTCAAATCTCTGCTCGTGGACCTCAAATCTCTGCTCGTGGATCTCAACTCTCTGCTCGTGGATCTCACATCTCTGCTCGTGGATCTCAACTCTCTGCTCGTGGATCTCAAATCTCTGCTCGTGGATCTCAAATCTCTGCTCGTGGATCTCACATCTCTGCTCGTGGATCTCAAATCTCTGCTCGTGGATCTCAAATCTCTGCTCGTGGATCTCAACTCTCTGCTCGTGGATCTCACATCTCTGCTCGTGGATCTCAAATCTCTGCTCGTGGATCTCAAATCTCTGCTCGTGGATCTCAACTCTCTGCTCGTGGATCTCAACTCTCTGCTCGTGGATCTCACATCTCTGCTCGTGGATCTCAACTCTCTGCTCGTGGATCTCAACTCTCTGCTCGTGGATCTCAAATCTCTGCTCGTGGATCTCAACTCTCTGCTCGTGGATCTCACATCTCTGCTCGTGGATCTCAACTCTCTGCTCGTGGATCTCACATCTCTGCTCGTGGATCTCAACTCTCTGCTCGTGGATCTCAACTCTCTGCTCGTGGATCTCAAATCTCTGCTCGTGGATCTCAACTCTCTGCTCGTGGATCTCAACTCTCTGCTCGTGGATCTCATATCTCTGCTCGTGGATCTCACATCTCTGCTGGTGGATCTCAACTCTCTGCTCGTGGATCTCAAATCTCTGCTCGTGGATCTCAACTCTCTGCTCGTGGATCTCAAATCTCTGCTCGTGGATCTCAAATCTCTGCTCGTGGATCTCAACTCTCTGCTCGTGGATCTCAACTCTCTGCTCGTGGATCTCAAATCTCTGCTCGTGGATCTCAACTCTCTGCTCGTGGATCTCAACTCTCTGCTCGTGGATCTCAAATCTCTGCTCGTGGATCTCAACTCTCTGCTCGTGGATCTCACATCTCTGCTCGTGGATCTCAACTCTCTGCTCGTGGATCTCACATCTCTGCTCGTGGATCGTTTTTTTACACACACGGAATTTTGAGACATATTTTCCGCCGCTCTCTTCTAAAATCTACTCGTGTCACTCGGTTATTTTCGGAAACCACGTGATGGCCTGCTGATGACGACATTTCCGCATGATTTCAAAGTAAGAGCATGACGGTTTGTTTAATGCTCTGTTTTTTTATTAATTGTTGTGAGTTCCCTTTTCAAGACGACAATTCAGTGAAAAGACGGATATTATAATGCCGCGGAGGGGGGGGGGGGGCGGCGGGGGGGGTGTGTGTCTACAGAAGGTCCAGTTGTGATAGACATGGTTCGCCACTGCTGTTGAAAGATGTGTCCATAGATCTCTTAGAGCACCAGATTGATGCTTTTAACTTCAATCATTTCACTTTCCCTAGGAGGCTGGTCCGCACTCCTATATGCCGTGAGCTGATTATCGAGCCCTCATTGTAACAGCCGCGGGTGTAGCCCAGAGTCCTGCATCGGGTACCCGACCCGATGCAGGACTCTGGTGTAGCCTACTGCATGTGCGTGTGGGGAGTGTTGCAGTAGAACATGTCACTGTAGCCCATATAGCTACCTTAATGGGAAACCCTACATGTTTGAGCAACCTCTATGAAGCGGCAAGCTACCCCACAGCACCCCAACAGAAAATCTCTGGCGCCGCCCATGCAAGACGGCAGGCGAAAAACTTTTAAAATGCGTGTTCTCCGAATGGAGCGATCTCCATTCGATCAGATCAGGCTAAACAAACCTGTATCTGCTCCGTCCAAACTCACGACATCGTCCTAAAGACCGAATGAAAGCACTACACTGGCTCCCCGTGGAGCTGAGGATCCAATTATATTATTATTATTATTAAAGCAGCGACTGTATTCGCCATGACACAGACTGTCTGTGGTTTGTTCATGTTTCTGAACAGATGTGAGACTCACACACTTCAAAGTACACTGCTGAATGATGT
>JAPTMU010000082.1:263673-268673 GCA_028583405.1 Pogonophryne albipinna
CTCTTTAAAGTAGAGGACACTACATACTGATATACACCTGAACATCAGCAGGAGAGGACTCTTTAAAGTAGAGACACTACATACTGATATACACCTGAACATCAGCGGGAGAGGACTCTTTAAAGTAGAGACACTACATACTGATATACACCTGAACATCAGCAGGAGAGGACTCTTTAAAGTAGAGACACTACATACTGATATACACCTGAACATCAGCGGGAGAGGACTCTTTAAAGTAGAAGACACGACATACTGATATACACCTGAACATCAGCAGGAGAGGACTCTTTAAAGTAGAGACACTACATACTGATATACACCTGGACATCATCAGGAGAGGACTCTTTTAAAGTAGATATACTACATACTGATATACACCTGAAACATCAGCAGGAGAGGACTCTTTAAAGTAGAGTCACTACATACTGATATACACCTGAACATCAGCAGGAGAGGACTCTTTAAAGTAGAGTCACCACATACTGATATACACCTGAATATCAGCAGGAGAGGACTCTTTAAAGTAGAGACACCACATACTGATATACACCTGAACATCAGCAGGAGAGGACTCTTTAAAGTAGAGACACTACATACTGATATACACCTGAACATCAGCAGGAGAGGACTCTTTAAAGTAGAGACACTACATACTGATATACACCTGAACATCAGCAGGAGAGGACTCTTTAAAGTAGAGACACTACATACTGATATACACCTGAACATCAGCAGGGAGAGGACTCTTTAAAGTAGAGACACTACATACTGATATACACCTGAACATCAGCAGGAGAGGACTCTTTAAAGTAGAGACACTACATACTGATATACACCTGAACATCAGCAGGAGAGGACTCTTTAAAGTAGAGACACTACATACTGATATACACCTGAACATCAGCAGGAAAGGACTCTTTAAAGTAGAGACACAACATACTGATATACACCTGAACATCAGCAGGAGAGGACTCTTTAAAGTAGAGACACTACATACTGATATACACCTGAACATCAGCAGGGAGAGGACTCTTTAAAGTAGAGACACTACATACTGATATACACCTGAACATCAGCAGGAGAGGACTCTTTAAAGTAGAGACACTACATACTGATATACACCTGAACATCAGCAGGAGAGGACTCTTTAAAGTAGAGACACTACATACTGATATACACCTGAACATCAGCAGGAGAGGACTCTTTAAAGTAGAGACACTACATACTGATATACACCTGAACATCAGCAGGAGAGGACTCTTTAAAGTAGAGACACTACATACTGATATACACCTGAACATCAGCAGGAGAGGACTCTTTAAAGTAGAGACACTACATACTGATATACACCTGAACATCAGCAGGAGAGGACTCTTTAAAGTAGAGACACTACATACTGATATACACCTGAACATCAGCAGGAGAGGACTCTTTAAAGTAGAGACACTACATACTGATATACACCTGAACATCAGCAGGAGAGGACTCTTTAAAGTAGAGACACTACATACTGATATACACCTGAACATCAGCAGGAGAGGACTCTTTAAAGTAGAGACACTACATACTGATATACACCTGAACATCAGCAGGAGAGGACTCTTTAAAGTAGAGACACTACATACTGATATACACCTGAACATCAGCAGGAGAGGACTCTTTAAAGTAGAGACACTACATACTGATATACACCTGAACATCAGCAGGAGAGGACTCTTTAAAGTAGAGACACTACATACTGATATACACCTGAACATCAGCAGGAGAGGACTCTTTAAAGTAGAGACACTACATACTGATATACACCTGAACATCAGCGGGAGAGGACTCTTTAAAGTAGAGACACTACATACTGATATACACCTGAACATCAGCAGGAGAGGACTCTTTAAAGTAGAGACACTACATACTGATATACACCTGAACATCAGCGGGAGAGGACTCTTTAAAGTAGAGACACGACATACTGATATACACCTGAACATCAGCAGGAGAGGACTCTTTAAAGTAGAGACACTACATACTGATATACACCTGGACATCATCAGGAGAGGACTCTTTAAAGTAGATATACTACATACTGATATACACCTGAAAATCAGCAGGAGAGGACTCTTTAAAGTAGAGTCACTACATACTGATATACACCTGAACATCAGCAGGAGAGGACTCTTTAAAGTAGAGTCACCACATACTGATATACACCTGAATATCAGCAGGAGAGGACTCTTTAAAGTAGAGACACCACATACTGATATACACCTGAACATCAGCAGGAGAGGACTCTTTAAAGTAGAGACACTACATACTGATATACACCTGAACATCAGCAGGAGAGGACTCTTTAAAGTAGAGACACTACATACTGATATACACCTGAACATCAGCAGGAGAGGACTCTTTAAAGTAGAGACACTACATACTGATATACACCTGAACATCAGCGGGAGAGGACTCTTTAAAGTAGAGACACTACATACTGATATACACCTGAACATCAGCGGAGAGGACTCTTTAAAGTAGAGACACTACATACTGATATACACCTGAACATCAGCGGGAGAGGACTCTTTAAAGTAGAGACACTACATACTGATATACACCTGAACATCAGCAGGAAAGGACTCTTTAAAGTAGAGACACAACATACTGATATACACCTGAACATCAGCAGGAGAGGACTCTTTAAAGTAGAGACACTACATACTGATATACACCTGAACATCAGCAGGAGAGGACTCTTTAAAGTAGAGACACTACATACTGATATACACCTGAACATCAGCAGGAGAGGACTCTTTAAAGTAGAGACACTACATACTGATATACACCTGAACATCAGCAGGAGAGGACTCTTTAAAGTAGAGACACTACATACTGATATATACCTGAACATCAGCAGGAGAGGACTCTTTAAAGTAGAGACACTACATACTGATATACACCTGAACATCAGCAGGAGAGGACTCTTTAAAGTAGAAACACTACATACTGATATACACCTGAACATCAGCAGGAGAGGACTCTTTAAAGTAGAGACACTACATACTGATATACACCTGAACATCAGCAGGAGAGGACTCTTTAAAGTAGAGACACTACATACTGATATACACCTGAACATCAGCAGGAGAGGACTCTTTAAAGTAGAGGACACTACATACTGATATACACCTGAACATCAGCGGGAGAGGACTCTTTAAAGTAGAGACACTACATACTGATATACACCTGAACATCAGCGGGAGAGGACTCTTTAAAGTAGAGACACTACATACTGATATACACCTGAACATCAGCGGGAGAGGACTCTTTAAAGTAGAGACACGACATACTGATATACACCTGAACATCAGCAGGAGAGGACTCTTTAAAGTAGAGACACTACATACTGATATACACCTGGACATCATCAGGAGAGGACTCTTTAAAGTAGATATACTACATACTGATATACACCTGAAAAATCAGCAGGAGAGGACTCTTTAAAGTAGAGTCACTACATACTGATATACACCTGAACATCAGCAGGAGAGGACTCTTTAAAGTAGAGTCACCACATACTGATATACACCTGAATATCAGCAGGAGAGGACTCTTTAAAGTAGAGACACCACATACTGATATACACCTGAACATCAGCAGGAGAGGACTCTTTAAAGTAGAGACACTACATACTGATATACACCTGAACATCAGCAGGAGAGGACTCTTTAAAGTAGAGACACTACATACTGATATACACCTGAACATCAGCAGGAGAGGACTCTTTAAAGTAGAGACACTACATACTGATATACACCTGAACATCAGCGGGAGAGGACTCTTTAAAGTAGAGACACTACATACTGATATACACCTGAACATCAGCGGGAGAGGACTCTTTAAAGTAGAGACACTACATACTGATATACACCTGAACATCAGCGGGAGAGGACTCTTTAAAGTAGAGGACACTACATACTGATATACACCTGAACATCAGCAGGAAAGGACTCTTTAAAGTAGAGACACAACATACTGATATACACCTGAACATCAGCAGGAGAGGACTCTTTAAAGTAGAGACACTACATACTGATATACACCTGAACATCAGCAGGAGAGGACTCTTTAAAGTAGAGACACTACATACTGATATACACCTGAACATCAGCAGGAGAGGACTCTTTAAAGTAGAGACACTACATACTGATATACACCTGAACATCAGCAGGAGAGGACTCTTTAAAGTAGAGACACTACATACTGATATATACCTGAACATCAGCAGGAGAGGACTCTTTAAAGTAGAGACACTACATACTGATATACACCTGAACATCAGCAGGAGAGGACTCTTTAAAGTAGAAAACACTACATACTGATATACACCTGAACATCAGCGGGAGAGGACTCTTTAAAGTAGAGACACTACATACTGATATACACCTGAACATCAGCGGGAGAGGACTCTTTAAAGTAGAGACACTACATACTGATATACACCTGAACATCAGCGGGAGAGGACTCTTTAAAGTAGAGACACTACATACTGATATACACCTGAACATCAGCGGGAGAGGACTCTTTAAAGTAGAGACACGACATACTGATATACACCTGAACATCAGCAGGAGAGGACTCTTTAAAGTAGAGACACTACATACTGATATACACCTGGACATCATCAGGAGAGGACTCTTTAAAGTAGATATACTACATACTGATATACACCTGAAAAATCAGCAGGAGAGGACTCTTTAAAGTAGAGTCACTACATACTGATATACACCTGAACATCAGCAGGAGAGGACTCTTTAAAGTAGAGTCACCACATACTGATATACACCTGAATATCAGCAGGAGAGGACTCTTTAAAGTAGAGACACCACATACTGATATACACCTGAACATCAGCAGGAGAGGACTCTTTAAAGTAGAGACACTACATACTGATATACACCTGAACATCAGCAGGAGAGGACTCTTTAAAGTAGAGACACTACATACTGATA
>JAPTMU010000082.1:273673-296173 GCA_028583405.1 Pogonophryne albipinna
TCTGACGGACAGCTCTGCATCACCGCTATGATTGGTCTTATGAGTCCAGTGGTAACAAGCCCCGCCCATTCATTTAAACACACATTCTGCAGTTAATGCTGTTAATAAAGCAGTGTGTTGTGTTCAGGTACATACAGTTTAGCGTGTGTTGTATTCAGGTTCATACAGTTTAGTGTGTGTTGTGTTCAGGTTCATACAGTTTAGTGTGTGTTGTGTTCAGGTACATACAGTTTAGTGTGTGGTGTGTTCAAGTTCATACAGTTTAGTGTGTGTTGTGTTCAGGTTCATACAGTTTAGTGTGTGTTGTGTTCAGGTTCATACAGTTTAGCGTGTGTTGTGTTCAGTTTCATACAGTTTAGTGTGTATTGTGTTCAGGTTCATACAGTTTAGTGTGGGTTGTGTTCAGGTTCATACAGTTTAGTGTGTGTTGTGTTCAGGTTCATACAGTTTAGTGTGTGTTGTGTTCAGGTTCATACAGTTTAGTGTGTGTTGTGTTCAGGTTCATACAGTTTAGCGTGTGTTGTGTTCAGGTTCATACAGTTTAGTGTGTATTGTGTTCAGGTTCATACAGTTTAGCGTGTGTTGTGTTCAGGTTCATACAGTTTAGTGTGTGTTGTGTTCAGGTACATACAGTTTAGTGTGTGTTGTGTTCAGGTTCATACAGTTTAGTGTGTGTTGTGTTCAGGTTCAAACAGTTTAGTGTGTGTTGTGTTCAGGTACATACAGTTTAGTGTGTGTTGTGTTCAGGTTCATACAGTTTAGTGTGTGTTGTGTTCAGGTTCATACAGTTTAGCGTGTGTTGTGTTCAGGTTCATACAGTTTAGTGTATGTTGTGTTCAGGTTCATACAGTTTAGTGTGTGTTGTGTTCAGGTTCATACAGTTTAGCGTGTGTTGTGTTCAGGTTCATACAGTTTAGTGTGTATTGTGTTCAGGTTCATACAGTTTAGTGTGTGTTGTGTTCAGGTTCATACAGTTTAGTGTGTGTTGTGTTCAGGTTCATACAGTTTAGTGTGTGTTGTGTTCAGGTTCATACAGTTTAGCGTGTGTTGTGTTCAGGTTCATACAGTTTAGTGTGTGTTGTGTTCAGGTTCATACAGTTTAGTGTGTGTTGTGTTCAGGTTCATACAGTTTAGTGTGTGTTGTGTTCAGATACATACAGTTTAGTGTGTGTTGTGTTCAGGTACTATTAGCTTTGTTCGTTATTCTCGCGTCCAGGAGAGAAGCTTAGGATAAATTAGACCAATGGAGTCTCTGGCAGAAGGTTCAAATGGGTACTTTAATTTAAATGGCGCGGTAATGTTACAAGCAGAATATTGTTCAGAGAGAAAACAGCTGTGTTCTCGGTACGCCGGGAGCCATAGTGAGAGAGCGAAACACGTACATCAGCTCCTTACGTATCCTCCGATGCCCCACCTCGTGTGCCGGTTGGCGCTGCTGGGGGTCCACCCTCCACATGTCTTCAATGTCCGTTGTTGCGCATAACAGAGGACTCAGCCAGTGTTGTGTTCAGGTTCATACAGTTTAGTGTGTGTTGTGTTCAGTTTCATACAGTTTAGTGTGTGTTGTGTTCTGGTTCATACAGTTTAGTGTCTGTTGTGTTCAGGTTCATACAGTTTAGTGTGTGTTGTGTTCAGATTCATACAGTTTAGTGTGTGTTGTGTTCAGGTTCATACAGTTTAGTGTGTGTTGTGTTCAGGTTCATACAGTTTAGTGTGTGTTGTGTTCAGGTTCATACAGTTTAGTGTGTGTTGTGTTCAGGTTCATACAGTTTAGTGTTGTTGTGTTCTGGTTCATACAGTTTAGTGTGTGTTGTGTTCAGGTTCATACAGTTTAGTGTGTGTTGTGTTCAGGTTCATACAGTTTAGTGTGTGTTGTGTTCAGGTTCATACAGTTTAGTGTGTGTTGTGTTCTGGTTCATACAGTTTAGTGTGTGTTGTGTTCAGGTTCATACAGTTTAGTGTGTGTTGTGTTCAGGTTCATACAGTTTAGTGTGTGTTGTGTTCAAGTTCATAGTTTAGTGTGTGTTGTGTTCAGGTTCATACAGTTTAGTGTGTGTTGTGTTCAGGTTCATACAGTTTAGTGTGTGTTGTGTTCTGGTTCATACAGTTTAGTGTGTGTTGTGTTCAGGTTCATACAGTTTAGTGTGTGTTGTGTTCAGGTTCATAGTTTAGTGTGTGTTGTGTTCAGGTTCATACAGTTTAGTGTGTGTTGTGTTCAGGTTCATACAGTTTAGTGTGTGTTGTGTTCAGGTTCATACAGTTTAGTGTGTATTGTGTTCAGGTTCATACAGTTTAGTGTGTGTTGTGTTCTGGTTCATACAGTTTATGTGTGTAGTGTTCAGGTTCATACAGTTTAGTGTGTGTTGTGTTCAGGTTCATACAGTTTAGTGTGTGTTGTGTTCAGGTTCATACAGTTTAGTGTGTGTTGTGTTCTGGTTCATACAGTTTAGTGTGTGTTGTGTTCAGGTTCATACAGTTTAGTGTGTGTTGTGTTCAGGTTCATACAGTTTAGTGTGTGTTGTGTTCAGGTTCATACAGTTTAGTGTGTGTTGTGTTCAGGTTCATAGTTTAGTGTGTGTTGTGTTCAGGTTCATACAGTTTAGTGTGTGTTGTGTTCAGGTTCATACAGTTTAGTGTGTGTTGTGTTCAGGTTCATACAGTTTAGTATGTGTTGTGTTCAGGTTCATACAGTTTAGTGTGTGTTGTGTTCAGGTTCATACAGTTTAGTGTGTGTAGTGTTCAGGTTCATACAGTTTAGTGTGTGTTGTGTTCTGGTTCATACAGTTTAGTGTGTGTTGTGTTTAGGTTCATACAGTTTAGTGTGTGTTGTGTTCAGGTTCATACAGTTTAGTGTGTGTTGTTGGAGAAATACTGTTGTCTCCACTCTTAGGGTTTGTTTTAATTTACTGACATCATGTGTGACTCTGAACTGTGTACGACCTTGCAGCTGCCTCTTTATGATAGGAGGAGGTAGGGCTTTTCAGGTTGTTGATCTTTATGAGGAGACAGACACATACTTGTTTACTCCTACATATCTCACTTCTATGAGGCGTGAAGGAAGTCCAGAAGACGTCGCAGATGACCCGACGCTTTTCCCACACCCGCGGCTGATATTAGTGCCACCTTGATCTAAGACTTTGTTGTTATCTATCTCCGTGTTTTGGACGATATAAGCCTGATGTTTTGTGCTGCTCCGTTGAGCAACATACCTCATGTGTGTGAGTTAACCCATATCCTTTGGATGTGATTTAACTCTGCTCCTTCTTGCAAGAATAAATTAGAACCTGATCATTGATTCTCAATCTGGTGTCAAGTGATATTTTCCTAACATGTGTTGTGTTCAGGTTCATACACTTTAGTGTGTGTTGTGTTCAGGTTCATACACTTTAGTGTGTGTTGTGTTCAAGTTCATACAGTTTAGTGTGTGTTGTGTTCAGGCATATACAGTAAGGTGTGTGTTGTGTTCACGTTCATACACTTTATTGTGTGTTGTGTTCAGGTTCATACAGTTAAGTGTATGTTGTGTTCAGGTATTATTAGTTAAGTGTGTGTTGTGTTCAGGTACATACAGTTATGTGTGTGTTGTGTTCAGGTACTCTAAGTTAAGTGTGTGTTGTGTTCACGTACTCTAAGTTAAGTGTGTGTTGTGTTCAGGCACAGCTGGCCCTCTCTCAGTTTCATGTGACGGACAGGATGACCCGGCAGCAGTACTTCTACCTGAACCTGCTGGAACCAGAGGGCTCATCTGAGACTCACCTGACAGGTAACCAGTGCTAACGTTAGCTTAGCTCACCTGAGACTCACCTGACAGGTAACCAGTGCTAACGTTAGCTTAGCTCACCTGAGACTCACCTGACAGGTAACCAGTGCTAATGTTAGCTTAGCTCACCTGAGACTCACCTGACAGGTAACCAGTGCTAACGTTAGCTTAGCTCTCCTAAGACTCACCTGACAGGTAACCAGTACTAATGTTAGCTTAGCTCACCTGAGACTCACCTGACAGGTAACCAGTGCTAACGTTAGCTTAGCTCTCCTAAGACTCACCTGACAGGTAACCAGTACTAATGTTAGCTTAGCTCACCTGAGACGCACCTGACAGGTAACCAGTGCTAATGTTAGCTTAGCTCACCTGAGACGCACCTGACAGGTAACCAGTGCTAACATTAGCTTAGCTCACCAGAGACTCACCTGACAGGTAACCAGTGCTAACATTAGCTTAGCTCACCAGAGACTCACCTGACAGGTAACCAGTACTAATGTTAGCTCAGCTCACCAGAGACTCACCTGACACGTAACCAGTGCTAACGTTAGCTTAGCTCTTCTAAGACTCACCTGACAGGTAACCAGTACTAATGTTAGCTTAGCTCACCTGAGACGCACCTGATAGGTAACCAGTGCTAATGTTAGCTTAGCTCACCTGAGATGCACCTGACAGGTAACCAGTGCTAACATTAGCTTAGCTCACCAGAGACTCACCTGACAGGTAACCAGTACTAATGTTAGCTCAGCTCACCAGAGACTCACCTGACAGGTAACCAGTGCTAACGTTAGCTTAGCTCTCCTAAGACTCACCTGACAGGTAACCAGTACTAATGTTAGCTTAGCTCACCTGAGACGCACCTGACAGGTAACCAGTGCTAACATTAGCTTAGCTCACCAGAGACTCACCTGACAGGTAACCAGTGCTAACATTAGCTTAGCTCACCAGAGACTCACCTGACAGGTAACCAGTACTAATGTTAGCTCAGCACACCAAAGACTCACCTGACAGGTAACCAGTGCTAACGTTAGCTTAGCTCTCCTAAGACTCACCTGACAGGTAACCAGTACTAATGTTAGCTCAGCTCACTTGAGACTCACCTGACAGGTAACCAGTACTAACGATAGCTTAGCTCTCCTAAGACTCACCTGACAGGTAACCAGTGCTAACGTTAGCTTAGCTCTCCTAAGACTCACCTGACAGGTAACCAGTGCTAACGTTAGCTTAGCTCTCCTAAGACTCACCTGACAGGTAACCACTGCTAACGTTAGCTTAGCTCTCCTAAGACTCACCTGACAGGTAACCAGTGCTAACATTAGCTAAGCTCACCAGAGACTCACCTGACAGGTAACCAGTGCTAACGTTAGCTTAGCTCACCTGAGACTCCAGGTGGCCAGTGCTAACATTAGCTTAGCTAACGATAAAATAAAAATGATATACAGGTAACTAACTGTTAAAACAAGAAATTAATTAATGAACATACATATTTGAGTCTGGATTGTTAAATATATTAACATTAAAGGTCCCCTATTATCCTCCTCTTCATCAATGTATCACAGGGCTCAGATATATCCAGAGCCTGTCTCTGATTGGCTGAAACACCAAACAGATCATTGCAGCATTACCCATAATCCCCTCTGTTTCAGCCCTGTTTCAAGTGCTGATTCTCTGTCTGTTACTTTAGATGAAAACAAGGAGCCCCTCCCCACGCCCCTCTGAGAGACATTTGGTTACAAAGAACTCAATGGAGCTCTAGGAGGAGATTCAGGTGATAAGGGGGGGGGGGGGGGTTACCTTGGTTGCTGATTGGCTAATGGTTACACAAGACAAAACATCGTTATGACATCATCAAGTGGCCAAAATCTGATCAGCTCATTTTCAGACAGGTTTTTATAGAAATGGATCAGGACAAAAAGAGAGAGAATATTTGTTCCTGAAACTTTCAGAGTGTCTTTCCACAGAGGGGACACATGTTGATGTAGAAGAGACATGAAGAAGAGGGGACACATGTTGATGTAGAAGAGACATGAAGAAGAGGGGACACATGTTGATGTAGAAGAGACATGAAGAAGAGGGGACACATGTTGATGTAGAAGAGACATGAAGAAGAGGGGACGCATGTTGATGTAGAAGAGACATGAAGAAGAGGGGACACATGTTGATGTAGAAGAGACATGAAGAAGAGGGGACACATGTTGATGTAGAAGAGACATGGAGAAGAGGGGACACATGTTGATGTAGAAGAGACATGAAGAAGAGGGGACACATGTTGATGTAGAAGAGACATGAAGAAGAGGGGACACATGTTGATGTAGAAGAGACACGAAGAGGAGGGGACACATGTTGATGTAGAAGAGACACGAAGAAGAGGGGACACATGTTGATGTAGAAGAGACATGAAGAAGAGGGGACACATGTTGATGTAGAAGAGACATGGAGAAGAGGGGACACATGTTGATGAAGAAGAGACATGAAGAAGAGGGGACACATGTTGATGTAGAAGAGACATGAAGAAGAGGGGACACATGTTGATGTAGAAGAGACATGGAGAAGAGGGGACACATGTTGATGTAGAAGAGACATGAAGAAGAGGGGACACATGTTGATGTAGAAGAGACATGGAGAAGAGGGGACACGTGTTGATGTAGAAGAGACATGAAGAAGAGGATTTTGCACAATAGGTCCCCTTTAACTAAGTGTGCAGATACTACAAGCTAACAGCTTTCAGTTTAAATAATGAAAACAACTTACCTGAAATCTACCTGTCTGATTACCTGTGTGTGTACCTGTCTGTCTGACTACCTGTGTGTGTGTGTGTGTGTGTGTGTGTGTGTGTGTGTGTGTGTGTGTGTGTGTGTGTGTGTGTGTGTGTGTGTGTGTGTGTGTGTACCTGTCTGACTGTCTGTCTGTCTACCTGTGTGTGTACCTGTTTGTCTGTCTACCTGTGTGTGTACCTGTCTGACTGTCTACCTGTGTGTGTACCTGTGTGTGTACCTGTTTGTCTGTCTACCTGTGTGTATACCTGTCTGACTCTACCTGTGTGTGTACCTGTCTGACTGTCTACCTGTGTGTGTACCTGTCTGACTCTACCTGTGTGTGTACCTGTCTGTCTGACTACCTGTGTGTGTACCTGTCTGTCTGACTACCTGTGTGTGTACCTGTCTGTCTGTCTACCTGTGTGTGTACCTGTCTGACTCTATCTGTGTGTGTATCTGTCTGACTACCTGTGTGTGTACCTGTCTGTCTGACTACCTGTGTGTGTACCTGTCTGACTGTCTACCTGTGTGTGTACCTGTCTGTCTGACTACCTGTGTGTGTGTGTGTGTGTGTGTGTGTGTGTGTGTGTGTGTGTGTGTGTGTGTGTGTGTGTGTGTGTGTGTACCTGTCTGACTGTCTGTCTGTGTGTGTACCTGTCTGTCTGTCTACCTGTGTGTGTACCTGTTTGTCTGTCTACCTGTGTGTGTACCTGTCTGTCTGTCTGTCTACCTGTGTGTGTACCTGTCTGACTCTACCTGTGTGTGTATCTTGTCTGACTGTCTACCTGTGTGTGTACCTGTCTGACTGTCTACCTGTGTGTGTGTACCTGTCTGACTCTACCTGTGTGTGTACCTGTCTGTCTGACTACCTGTGTGTGTACCTGTCTGACTGTCTACCTGTGTGTGTACCTGTCTGACTCTACCTGTGTGTGTACCTGTCTGACTCTACCTGTGTGTGTACCTGTCTGACTACCTGTGTGTGTACCTGTCTGACTGTCTACCTGTGTGTGTACCTGTCTGTCTGTCTACCTACCTGTGTGTGCACCTGTCTGACTACCTGTGTGTGTACCTGTCTGACTGTCTACCTGTGTGTACCTGTCTGACTCTACCTGTGTGTGTACCTGTCTGACTACCTGTGTGTGTACCTGTCTGACTACCTGTGTGTGTACCTGTCTGACTGTCTACCTGTGTGTGTACCTGTCTGTCTGTCTACCTGTGTGTGTACCTGTCTGACTCTACCTGTGTGTGTACCTGTCTGACTACCTGTGTGTGTACCTACCTGTCTGACTACCTGTGTGTGTACCTGTCTGACTGTCTACCTGTGTGTGTACCTGTCTGTCTGACTACCTGTGTGTGTACCTGTCTGTCTGTCTACCTGTGTGTGTACCTGTCTGTCTGTCTAGCTGTGTGTGTGTGTGTGTGTGTGTGTGTGTGTGTGTGTGTGTGTGTGTGTGTGTGTGTGTACCTGTGTGTCTGTCTACCTGTGTGTGTACCTGTTTGTCTGTCTACCTGTGTGTGTACCTGTCTGTCTGACTGACTGTCTACCTGTGTGTGTACCTGTCTGTCTGTCTACCTGTGTGTGTACCTGTCTGACTACCTGTGTGTGTACCTGTCTGACTCTACCTGTGTGTGTACCTGTTTGTCTGTCTACCTGTGTGTGTACCTGTTTGTCTGTCTACCTGTGTGTGTACCTGTTTGTCTGTCTACCTGTGTGTGTACCTGTTTGTCTGTCTACCTGTGTGTGTACCTGTCTGTCTGACTGACTGTCTACCTGTGTGTGTACCTGTTTGTCTGTCTACCTGTGTGTGTACCTGTCTGTCTGTCTACCTGTGTGTGTACCTGTCTGACTCTACCTGTGTGTGTCCCTGTCTGTCTGTCTACCTACCTGTGTGTGTACCTGTCTGACTCTACCTGTGTGTGTACCTGTCTGACTGTCTACCTGTGTGTGTACCTGTCTGACTCTACCTGTGTGTGTACCTGTCTGACTGTCTACCTGTGTGTGTACCTGTCTGACTCTACCTGTGTGTGTACCTGTCTGTCTACCTGTGTGTGTACCTGTCTGACTCTACCTGTATGTGTACCTGTCTGACTCTACCTGTGTGTGTAACTGTCTGACTACCTGTGTGTACCTGTCTGACTGTGATGTAGATGCAGTGGTCAGTGAACCGACATCTCCAGTGAGTACTCTGATTCTAACATTTTATTTTTATTGAACAAAATACAATTATATTCCACCTTTCTCCCCCTGCCCACCTGTCTCACCTCTCTCCACCTGCCCCCCCCCCTGTCTGTCTCTCAGCTGCAGGTGGTGGTGCAGCAGGGGAAGTTGGACCTCATCATGAACCCAGTGTTTCTGAAGCTGATCCAGGTGAAGTGGAACCTGTACGGCAGGTAAACACATTATAAATCATTTGAACCCTAACACTATTTTAAAGACTTCAACCAACACATCACCTGTCTGTCTCTATTTACCTGTTTGTCTTCCTGTCTGTCTGCCAGGCTGGGGGCGTGGCTTCTCCTTATCCTCAACTTCCTGTTCAACGTCTCCTGGACGACCGTCGCCATCTCTGTGTCCGTCACCAGAGAGTCAGCTGACCGCTACGTCCTGCCACAGGTACCTGTCTGTCTGTCACCTGTCTGTCTGTAACCTGTCTGTCTGTCACCTGTCTGTCTGTCACCTGTCTGTCTGTCACCTGTCTGTCTGTCATCAGAGAGTCAGCTGACCGCTACGTCCTGCCACAGGTACCTGTCTGTCTGTCACCTGTCTGTCACCTGTCCGTCACCTGTCTGTCTGTCACCTGTCTGTCACCTGTCCGTCACCTGTCTGTCTGTCATCAGAGAGTCAGCTGACCGCTATGTCCTGCCACCTGTCTGTCTGTCACCTGTCTGTCCGTCACCTGTCTGTCTGTCACCTGTCTGTCCATCACCTGTCTGTCTGTCACCTGTCTGTCTGTCACCTGTCTGTCACCTGTCTGTCCGTCACCTGTCTGTCTGTCACCTGTCTGTCACCTGTCCGTCTGTCACCTGTCTGTCTGTCATCAGAGAGTCAGCTGACCGCTATGCCCTGCCACAGGTACCTGTCTGTCTGTCACCTGTCTGTCACCTGTCTGTCCGTCACCTGTCTGTCTGTCACCTGTCTGTCCGTCACCTGTCTGTCTGTCACCTGTCTGTCTGTCACCTGTCCGTCACCTGTCTGTCTGTCACCTGTCTGTCACCTGTCTGTCTGTCACCTGTCTGTCACCTGTCCGTCACCTGTCTGTCTGTCTGTCACCTGTCTGTCTGTCACCTGTCTGTCTGTCTGTCACCTGTCTGTCTGTCACCTGTCTGTCTGTCACCTGTCTGTCTGTCATCAGAGATTTAGCTGACCGCTATGTCCTGCCACAGGTACCTCTCTGTCTGTCACCTGTCTGTCACCTGTCGGTCTCTCACATCTCTGCCTGTCACCTGTCTGTCTGTCACCTGTCTGTCCGTCACCAGAGAGTCAGCTGGCCGCTATGTCCTGCCACAGGTACCTGTCTGTCTGTCACCTGTCTGTCTCTCACCTGTCTGTCTCTCACCTATCCATCTCTCACCTGTCTCACTCTCTACCTGTCTGTCTCTCTGGACTAGTCGCGTGTCCTCCTGGTTGTTGTCCCTCACCTGTCTGTCTCTACCTGTCTGTCTGTCACCTGTCTGTCTCTCAGGACTGGTGGCGTGTCCTCCTGGTTGTTGTCTCTCACCTGTCTGTCTCTCACCTGTCCGTCTCTCACCTGTCTCCCTCTCTACCTGTCTGTCTCTCAGGACTGGTGGCGTGTCCTCCTGGTTGTTGTCTCTCACCTGTCTGTCACCTGTTTTACAATCTGGCTCTGCTTGTAACAAAAGGACAACAGTTCCACACAGGAGTTGCCCAAAACAGTCATTTATTTATCCCAAGGCAGTGGTTTCAACCAACAATAAAACACACAGAGGAGCGGTGTCCTGGTGCACCGAGCAGGGCCGAGAGAGAGACAGAGAGAGAGACAGACAGGCAGAGAGAGAGAGAGAGAGAGAGAGAGACAGGCAGAGAGACAGACAGGCAGAGAGACAGACAGACAGAGAGACAGACAGACAGAGAGACAGACAGGCAGAGAGAGAGACTTTTGATGAGAACAGCAGCAATCATGAGCTCCTGAAGATTTCAACTTTTCTGTTTTTAAAATGAGATAAACTTAAACTTTTCTGACAAAATTATAAGAAGAAACACCTGTGGAACGGATTGACCTACCTGGAGACAAAAAAAGAAAGAGATACGGCAAGAAACGGCAAGAGACTTGGGAAAATACGGTTCAACTGAAGAACCCAGCAGAGAAGCTAACCAACTGCCAACCAACTGCCAACTAACTGCCAAACTGACTGTTAGTTAACTGCCAACTAACTGCCAACCAACTGCCAACCAACTGCCAACTAACTGCCAACTAACTGCCAAACTGACTGTTAGTTAACTGCCAACTAACTGCCAACCAACTGCCAACTAACTGCCAAACTGACTGTTAGTTAACTGCCAACTAACTGCCAACCAACTGCCAACCAACTGCCAAACTGACGGTTAGTTAACTGCCAAACTGACGGTTTGCCTAACTGTCCTGCTAGCTAACCGACAGTGTTCAACTGAAGAACCCAGCAGAGAATGTAACCAACTGCCAACCAACTGCTAACCAACTGCCAAACTGACGGTTTGCCTAACTGTCCTGCTAGCTAACTAACACCAAGCTAAGAAGAGGAATTCAGGAGTAACAACAGCAGCAGTTCAGCAGCAGCAGAGCCCCATGGCTTCAACCACAGCCTGTACAGAGGCTGTTCCTCTTGTATACCCACAAGAGGTCAACAAGGACAGTGCCAGGAAGGCATACAAACTAAAACTGTTGAAGGATAGACCAGAGACGCTCTTTGCTGACCTGTACAAGAGTGGAGAAGTCAGCAATCTGATCTTCCTCACAGACCAGCCATTAGCATGGCACGCCGCCATAAGTGCCCACTACCCTTCTGTGAAGAAAGAGGGGATCTGCAATGGCTGGAAACTCAAAATTAAAGAGGTAGAAGACCCAGACACTGTCATGACAACAGTCAACATATATAAGAACGAGACTGTCATGGTGCAGGGGAACCTCACACAATTTGGGCTGGACTTTCTCCTTATAAAGGAACGGGCCCAACAGGAGAAATCTGCCCCCACCGAGAACAACCACACCCTGCCAGAGACGGACACCACCCCCACTTCTGGCTGCCCCACTGCTGACCCTGAGGAGGGAGAACCCGCCGGCCCAGAACAGGCCCAGGACCCCCAGCTTAAACACACCATCACTGACCTGAAGGTGAAGTTCACAGAGTTGGAGAGAGAGCTTGTACAGTTGCGAAAGCTGATCAGCCAACAGCCAACCCAGGACACCACGGTCCAGGGGGACTCGTCTGCCATCAGCACAGAGCTCACCAAGCTGAGGCAGGACAGAGACAGCCACAGGAGAGAGCTGTCCACCGTGAGGACTGAGGTGCGAGAGCTGCAGCAGGACAGAGAGAGTCACATGGCACGACAGGCCGCTCTGACAGAGGAGGTGAGGGAGCTGAGAGAGGAGGGACAGAGCTACTGGAGTGGAGTGCACCAGCTGGGCGTAAGCTGGTCGTAACTCTAAGTCCGACGTAGAACCGAAGGTTAAGACCAAACTAAAGTTATGACTAGTGCACCACTTAGACTTTAGCCCTGTATGCGTTGCGCCCAGGTGTAACTTTTACGCCTAGTATGGAGCAGGCGTAAATCGGAAAGAGAGACTAGTATCCATAGTAACGTAAAACAGGCAAGAAGGAAAATAACTATGGCAGTGCGTCTTGTTTACATGTTGTAACAACGAAAGGGCATTAAGAAGAGAAAGTCGTCCGTGATGGAACAAACCCACTGGACATCTATCCAGTGAGCTGGTAGAGGTTTCGTTTCGGCAGACACGCCCTTTTTGATTGAATCGAGGAGATCTCCCCTCAACAACAGAACGGATCAGACAGAAACGCTGCGCTCTCCCCAACCTTGCAGGAGCTGATTGCGCTCAGATTTGACTTTAATACTGTGGGAGACATGATTAATGTTCATCGCACAACTGCATGTCGGGCTATTAGACAAGTTTCCTTGGCTCTCCAGCGCCGCCTTAGGAATTATATTCACTTCCCAACACAAGAAGAAGCCGCAAAATCCTCCTGGCATCCGTGAAGATATCGGTGGACGAGTTAACCGCAATCACACAATAAACAACATGTAGCCTAGCCCTGTATATTTGTAATATGAACGCTGTTTTTTTGCAATTGCATTTCAATAAGCTCCCATCGTGACCACATATTTTCATCAGGCCGTTTTATAGCCTATTTTATTCAAAAAACACACACAAGAACATTAGATAACATTTGGAGAACTATTAACATGAGAGAATGGTGAATGACAAATTGTCCTCTTCAGTGATTCTTTGCTGATTCTTAAGAATTATAATTTTGAGTCTTAATTTCTCCTTCTCCAGCTCAATGTTGTCGTGTTCCGCTCTCAGTTGTGCGCTCTCCACCTCCACACGAACGATCTCTTTCTCCACCTCCACACGAACGATCTCTTTCTCCACCTCCACACGAACGATCTCTTTCTCCACCTCCACACGAACGATCTCTTTCTCCACCTCCACACGAACGATCTCTTTCTCCACCAGTTCACGCTGTAGCTCTGTAAAATCCCTCTTTCTTTTTCGGCTTGTGGGCGTCATTTCTCTCTTCTTTTGGTTTCCGTTATCCATCACTTCATTATCCAAGTCTTAGTTTGCTCTGAATGGAGGAGTTCGAGTGTTAAATTATGTAGACAGTGTGTTGCTTGGCAACAATTACTGTTTTGCGTGTATTCACGTGGACGCGCATCTTAAGACCAGGCGCAGCTACGACCGAGACTAGTCAGGCTTGGTGCACTCGGTGTAAATTCGAATCACTAAGTCGGACGTAGCTAAGCCCGACGTTAGAGTTAAGACCTACTTTTTTACGCCCAACTGGTGCACTCCACTCCAGGAGAGAACTGGCTACTCTATCTGAGGAGCTTCAGGAGACAGAGAGAGTTGCACAGGCCCTGAAAGAGCAGCTGGACTCACACCCAGACCACTACCGCCAGCTCCATCTCTAGCCCACAGGTTAACCCAACTCCCAGATCTCCCCCCATCACACAGATGAACACCACCCCTAGCCCACAGACTAACACCACCCCTCATCCTTCCAGACCAGCACAGCAGAGAGGGAAGCCAGACATTGTCATCCTCATCGACTCCAATGGCAAATTCATTGATGAAAAGAAACTTTTCCCCACCCACACAGTGGCTAAAATCTGGTGTCCAAACACCCAACATGCCATGGACCTGCTGTCAGAGGAGCAGCTGGGATCCCCAAGCCACATCATCATCCACACTGGCTCCAACGACCTGAGGAGCCAGCAGGAGAGAGTGTCAGAGTCACGTTTGTGGCTTTCACACCAGCGCTTTTCCCTTTCTAGCTCCGAGCTAGAGCTTTTCTGGTTCAGCTCCGGTTTCCCTTTTCTGCTCCCGCTCTGTTCACACCGCCCAGAGCCCGACTGGTGCTGCCGCTGCTGCGTCATGACGTCACCGTTTACATCGCTGATTTGCTCCCCAACGGCGTTACGGCGCTCACAACAACAACGGGGAACTGCGTTGGGTCGATGATCGTGTTGCTTTTAATCACACGAAGCCAGATTAAATTAAATAACGACTTCTCCAACCTTATGCTTTTCTCCAGAGTGCCGTGGTTCATTGTTTATTAATGTGTTTCTGCGGCATTTACCGACCGCTGCAGTGTTGGCTGCTCTTCCACGGGAGTTTATTCTCCCGTTAGCTCCCGGTTAGCTCACACTGCAGCGGCCGCTCTAAAGTATTCACTGTCCGACTCACACAAGCAGCTGATACATATCCCCAGTTCCCCTTCAGTGAATGTGTGTCAGTCTGAATTGACGCTGTTTGGCATCACAACGCTGTTATGAAAGTTTCTCTGGTATAAAATGGGTGATGTTAGCATAGCAACCGAAGCTAAACTGACTACTTGCTATTGCTATCCTATTGTGACATAAGCCGTTTTCTACAGGCACATTTTACCGGCGTATTTTTATTATGATTCTACTTGTGATAGTCGGACACGACAACCTGTGCAGCCCATGTATTGATTCCATCCGATAGCTGCTATAATCATGGGCGTCGCAGCCATTATATGAGGGTGGGACAAGTCCCCCCCACTTTTTCAAATGATTAGTTTAGACCCCCCCACTTCTACCATGTGGAAAGTCCGTGAATCGGTCTATCCACTCGCTGCACTTTGTAGAGCGCTGTGTCAGTGCTTCACTATCAACTCCATTCCACTTGCTTATTGAGAGAATGCCCAAATCAATGAAACTCCGTACCATGTTTTCACTGCTACTTTGTACCAAGGCAGATTCTCCCATAGCGCGCATGTTCAAGGAGTGTTGTCGTAGTTGGACAGCTCAGATCTGTTGTATGAAGCGATGCTGGTAGCAGAGGTAAGGCACACACACCAAATGTTCAGGAAATGGTTAATACAGCGAAAATCAAAGCCGACGATCTCTTGGTTTGATATGTTTTCTCCCCCAGACAACATGGACATGAGAACACTTCAAAGAAGAGGAAAGTAAGTCTTCAGCTGGTAGCAGTCAGTTAACAGTGATGTCGGCGGCGGCGTCTCACTTCTGGAGAGGAGTTTGGTCTTTATGTCATGATAGAGAGATACAAATACTGAATAGTTTAGATGAGAAAAGGCATCGAAATGCCAGGTTACTAGTATTTATCATGTAAACAGGGAACATGAATAACCCCATCTCTCTGTGCTCATGTAAACACCATGATGTCCATGTAGAGACGCAGTCAGTGTGTTTTACTGGAGCCTCAGTTCGATAAGAGATCATTTTCTGAGTTCTTAGGTACGCTCTCTCAAAATGGTAATGTGCATTATGTTTTAATTATACTTCTTATCATTCAGAAGCTTGTTGTGTGTGTTTATGTTTTACTGAGTGCTTATAAGCCATTTCCATCCCAGTATTCAGTTAACTGTTTATTTTCTGTGCACATTACATAGACTAGCTAATATTCTACCTACTGCTTGGGACTTTGAGTCTTCAAAATGTCCAATGTCTCAGACTGGGACTTACTTTAGAGTCAGTTGTATTTACATTCAGTATGACTTGTTATGATTCAATGTGAAAGAGTATACTGCTCAATAAATAGTGATCACTGCACCACCTCTCTTGACCTCTAGGCGCTTGAGAGTGTGTCAGAGGCAGAACACAGGGACAGTGGAGAGAGGTCCGGTGCTGAGGTGAGTGATGAAAGGGAAATGACAGTTTAGAGTAAATTGTGATGTGGACTCTCATCCCAGAGTGTTCAGGAAATCAGTGGGGATATTGAACAGGAAGCATTTCAGTCAAGGGGCATCATGTGACCAATATAGACAGAAGAGCAACGTTGAAGTCAATGATACCATTCCTAGGTGAACTTAACATCTGTATGGAGTCAGATCAGTCTCTATATTAATAAATGCTCACAGAATGTTCACACATGTATTTTGCGATTTATATATAAATGACTCTCCACAACAATATCTCTCAATGCACTCACAAATATTTATTGTTGTATATAAATGTACAAAAAAATGGGCATTTAAACTGCTTTTGATTAATTCAAAGACGGCTCTGAATTAATAATCAAATATGTTTCCTTTCTTTACTACTGGATGAAATTACAAAATGTACCCATCATTTTCCTCATGCTAGTAGAGCCACAGAAAAGTATCAAACCACCTGTTAGAATGCACCAGAATACAGGAAATCTATTTATTTTAGTGGTGGTGGTGGTGGTGGTGGGGGACCACCACACCCCCCGTTAAAAGTGTCCCCCCCACATTCAGGATGCTTCCTACGCCCATGGCTATAATACAAAACAAAACGTCTGCCTCTCTCCACAATGATCAATGACAGTGAACGGATGGTCAAAGTAAGGTACAAATAAACAGAATCACACGCAGCCTGGTTAGTGTTGCCTGACTTTATAAAGTGTGTTTATAAGCACTACTGCTTGTAGGCAGGCATGACAGTCGACCCATGTTCAGGGGAGGTGGGTTTAGTTTCCTGCACGCCTCGACGTAAGAGACGCCACCTCTTAGCTCCGAAGCTCTTGCCTCTAGACCGACAATTTTTTGGAGCTGGAAGTGAACCTGATTCCGGAGCTAAGAGGCGGCGCCGCTGCGGTGTGAACAGGAAAAACCGGCTCTTTTCAGCTCCAGCTCCGAGCCGGAGCTGAAAACGCGTTGGTGTGAAAGGGGCATCAGAGGAGTGATAGAGAAAGCCTCCACCACCTTCCCCAACAGCAGAGTGGTCATGTCAACCCTGCTACCAAGGAAAGACCTCCATCCCGACACCATCCACAGGATCAACAGCAACATGTCCAGAGACTGTATCCTGAGGCCCAACGTCCACCTGGCCCACCACCCCACCCTGGATATCAACTGTCTATACGACCAAGTCCATCTGTATAAAAACACAGTCCCCATCTTCGCCCGGACACTGAAAGACGTCGCTCTCAATAGAGACCAATCCACACCCCGCAGAAGGAGCAGCCCGGCCCAAAACCCCCTTAGACAAGAAAGGCACCCCACTGGACCACCACCCAGACAACACCCATGGAGACAAGATCATCCTCATCTTCTCCCACACCATGCCCCACTAAGATCCCACCAGGGCAACTATGATTACCCTCAAGCAAGGCCAGAACCACTGCTGTCCCCAGGGGTCCTACCCCAACCACAGCGACGGGAGCTACACCCTGACCCACTGAGTTATGCTCAGGCAGTGACGAGAACAGCAGGCCCAACCCTTACCACCACCACCCATGTCCCTGAACCCACCCACACCCCCCCACACGACGAGCTGAGAGACATCCAGCAGATGCTCAGCCTGCTCTGCTCCCACCTGATAGGTCAGGTACCACAGTAGACAATCAGTAGCCATTGTTTGTTTTCTTGCTATACAGTAGACAACAAAAAAAAAACTGTTCTGTAAAATAGTTAAATCTATCGTATATTGAAATCCCATATATCTAATGTGTTCTTAAATCAACCTACTTATTGACAACCAGCGATTTGGGAGTTTATCTCATTTTAATGTTGAATGCTCTGAATCTTTCTCTGTTTTAATGCAATCTAGATCATTTATTATTTCATGTTGGAATGTCCAGGGTCTGAGGTCCTCTGCTTTTGGCCTTAAGAGCAGGACCCCAGACTTCACCAAAGAGTTAGGAGATGCAGATGTGATGGTTTTACAGGAGACCTGGAGTAGAGGAGACATGTCCACTGGTTGTCCCTTAGGCTATAGAGAGATAGTGTTCCCATCCACCAAACTCAAAGGAGTGACCCAGGGCAGGGATTCAGGAGGAATGCTGATTTGGTATAAGGAAAAACTTGTACACTCAATAGAACTCATCAAAAAAGGCGAATTTTCAATTTGGCTCAAAATAAAAAGAGAGGTGGTCGCCATGGATACAGACATGTTCATGTGTACAGCATATATCCCCCCATCAGAATCACCTTATTATAGTGAAAATAGTTTCTCCATTCTTGAAGATGAGATCAATCAATACCAGGCCCAGGGAAGTGTACTGATCTGTGGGGACCTTAATGCCAGGACAGGTATAGAACCAGATTCTATTAGCCCACAGGGAGACAAACATATACCTGGCCAAATCAGCATTCCCCTCCCTTCACACTCCCACAGGAACAACTACTGCAGCTGTGCCGAACGCAGGGCCTGCACATTGTTAACGGTCGGCTTCGAGGGGACTCCTTTGGTCACTACACACACAGCTCTCCTCTTGGCAATAGCTCAGTAGATTATAGCATCACAGACCTCGACCCCTTCTGTCTGAGGGCATTCACAGTCAGCCCCCTAACACCCTTATCTGATCATAGTAAAATTACACTCTACATTAAGAAGACAGTAACAGACCCTCACGCAGCAGAACCCAGTAAACTGAACTATACCAAACAACCTTATAGATGGACAAACAATAGCAAGGACGAGTATCAGAAAGCAATCAGACATCAAACAATTCAATCCCAATTAGACCATTTTCTATCCACCCCGTATCCCCACAGTAATGATGGCCTGAATCAGGCTGTGTGGGACATTAACAGCCCACCCCGTATCCCCACAGTAACGATGGCCTGAATCAGGCTGTGTGGGACATTAACAGCCCACCCCGTATCAGGCTGTGTGGGACATTAACAGCCCACCCCGTATCCCCACAGTAACGATGGCCTGAATCAGGCTGTGTGGGACATTAACAGCCCACCCCGTATCCCCACAGTAACGATGGCCTGAATCAGGCTGTGTGGGACATTAACAGCCCACCCCGTATCCCCACAGTAACGATGGCCTGAATCAGGCTGTGTGGGACATTAACAGCCCACCCCGTATCCCCACAGTAACGATGGCCTGAATCAGGCTGTGTGGGACATTAACAGCCCACCCCGTATCCCCACAGTAACGATGGCCTGAATCAGGCTGTGTGGGACATTAACAGCCCACCCCGTATCCCCACAGTAACGATGGCCTGAATCAGGCTGTGTGGGACATTAACAGCCCACCCCGTATCCCCACAGTAACGATGGCCTGAATCAGGCTGTGTGGGACATTAACAGCCCACCCCGTATCCCCACAGTAACGATGGCCTGAATCAGGCTGTGTGGGACATTAACAGCCCACCCCGTATCCCCACAGTAACGATGGCCTGAATCAGGCTGTGTGGGACATTAACAGCCCACCCCGTATCCCCACAGTAATGATGGCCTGAATCAGGCTGTGTGGGACATTAACAGCCCACCCCGTATCCCCACAGTAACGATGGCCTGAATCGGGCTGTGTGGGACATTAACAGCCCACCCCGTATCCCCACAGTAACGATGGCCTGAATCGCGCTGTGTGGGACATTAACAGCCCACCCCGTATCCCCACAGTAACGATGGCCTGAATCAGGCTGTGTGGGACATTAACAGCCCACCCCGTATCCCCACAGTAACGATGGCCTGAATCAGGCTGTGTGGGATATTAACAGCCCACCCCGTATCCCCACAGTAATAATGGCCTGAATCAGGCTGTGTGGGATATTAACAGCCCACCCCGTATCCCCACAGTAACGATGGCCTGAATCAGGCTGTGTGGGATATTAACAGCCCACCCCGTATCCCCACAGTAAAGATGGCCTGAATCAGGCTGTGTGGGACATTAACAGTCCACCCCGTATCCCCACAGTAACGATGGCCTGAATCAGGCTGTGTGGGACATTAACAGCATCTTTGACAATGTGGCAGATTTATCCAATCTGAAAAAACCACAATATCATAAATCAAAAAAGTCAACCAATGAAAAGTGGTTTGATACAGACTGCAGACATCTGAGAAAAACCCTCAGAAGTTTATCAAATCAAAAACACAGACAACCTGACAATCCTGAGCTCCGCCTCCAATATTGGGAAACACTGAAAGTATACAGAAGAACACTCAGAACTAAAAGGGAGCAACATGTGCAGCACCAACTTGAAATCATTGAAGAGTCCATTGACTCAAATCATGTCTGGAAGAGATGGCACTCTTTCAGCAAACCACACAAGGAAGAACTGGCTATTCAAAATGGGGACATTTGGAAAACACACTTTGAAAACCTGTATAATACCGTTACACTGAATTCGGCCCAAAATGATCTCCTCAACAAACTACACATTCTAGAATCAGTCGTTAAAGACAACCAGAACCCTTTAGACTCTAGCATTACTGAGGAAGAGCTCCTGGCTAAACTCCAGGCCCTCCAACATAGGAAGGCCAGCGGTCCTGATGGCATTTTAAATGAAATGCTGACATTTAGCAGCCATAAGTTCAACACTGCCATGTTGAAACTATTCAATCTCGTTCTGGGCATTGGACATTTCCCTGACATCTGGAGCAAAGGAATCATCACACCAATATTTAAAAATGGAAATAAATTTGACCCAAACAATTACCGAGGCATATGTGTCAGCAGCAACCTGGGGAAGTTATTCTGCAGCATCCTAAACAGCCGACTGCAAGACTTCCTCAGTGAACATAATGTCCTGAGCAAGAGTCAGATTGGATTTACACCATCGGACTACAGACCATATATATACCCTCCACACCCTCAGACTACAGACCATATATATACCCTCCACACCCTCGGACTACAGACCATATATATACCCTCCACACCCTCAGACTACAGACCATATATATACCCTCCACACCCTCAGACTACAGACCATATATATACCCTCCACAACATCGGACTACAGACCATATATATACCCTCCACACCCTCAGACTACAGACCATATATATACCCTCCACAACATCGGACTACAGACCATATATATACCCTCCACACCCTCATTAATAAACATGTTCACCAAAATAAGAAGATTTTCTCTTGTTTTGTAGATTTCAAAAAAGCATTCGACTCAATTTGGCATAACGGTCTGTTCCTGAAGTTGATTGAAAACGGTGTAGGGGGGAAAACATATGATATCATTAAAGCAATGTATACCAATAATAAATGTGCGGTGAAAATGGGCAATATGGAAACAGATGTCTTCCCCCAAAGTAGAGGGGTGAAACAGGGCTGCAGTCTCAGCCCCACCCTATTTAACATTTATATTGATCAATTTGCTAAATCATTAGAACAATCCGATATCCCTGGACTCACCCTCTCTGACACACAAATTAAATGCCTCCTGTTTGCAGATGATCTAATATTGCTAGCTCCATCTAAGGAGGCATTACAACAGCAAATGGATCATCTGCAAAGCTTCTGTCAGACCTGGGCCCTGACAGTTCATCTGGAACCCTTCTGTCAGACCTGGACCCTGACAGTTCATCTGGAACCCTTCTGTCAGACCTGGACCCTGACAGTTCATCTGGAACCCTTCTGTCAGACCTGGGCCCTGACAGTTCATCTGGAACCCTTCTGTCAGACCTGGACCCTGACAGTTCATCTGACAGTTCATCTGGAACCCTTCTGTCAGACCTGGACCCTGACAGTTCATCTGGAACCCTTCTGTCAGACCTGGACCCTGACAGTTCATCTGGAACCCTTCTGTCAGACCTGGGCCCTGACAGTTCATCTGGAACCCTTCTGTCAGACCTGGGCCCTGACAGTTCATCTGGAACCCTTCTGTCAGACCTGGACCCTGACAGTTCATCTGGAACCCTTCTGTCAGACCTGGGCCCTGACAGTTCATCTGGAACCCTTCTGTCAGACCTGGGCCCCGACAGTTCATCTGGAACCCTTCTGTCAGACCTGGGCCCTGACAGTTAATCTGGAAAAGACCAGGATTATGGTCTTCCAGAAACGACCCAGGGGTCAGGGAAACCCACACCGGTTCTTACTGGGCTCCACCGACATAGAACACACACACAGCTACACATATTTGGGACTCAAAATTACTTCGACAGGAAATTTCAATCTGGCCATTAATGATCTCAGAGACAAAGGAAGAAAGGCTTTCTATGCTATCAAAAAGTCTTCAAATATAGATATACCTGTTAGAATCTGGCTCAAAATATTCAATTCAATAATAGAACCAATCATACTGTATGGTAGTGAAGTGTGGGGTCCTCTTGGAAATCAAGACTTTGATAAATGGGACAAACACCCAATAGAAACCCTACATGCGGAGATATGCAAGAGCATCCTGAGAGTCCACAGGAACACCCCCAACAATGGATGCCGAGCTGAGCTAGGCCAATTCCCCCTTTTAATTAGGATACAAAAAAGAGCAGTCAAATTCTACAACCACCTAAAAACCAGTGATCCCAACTCCTACCATTACAAAGCCCTCCATTGAGAGGAGTCCCCTCAACCAGCTGGTCCTGAGGGTCACCTCC